>LGRX02007061.1:0-14352 GCA_001247695.2 Cymbomonas tetramitiformis
CGGTCACGCGCCGAGGTGGGGGGTGGGTGGGGAACCCTCTCATTCGTGTCGCGAGGTCTTTTTATTTGTCGTGTCGCAAAAAGATTCGTTTATATTAACGACGCTTCGCAGCTTTTTCAGAAATATGCTGTTTTTCATTTCGTTTCCCTTAAAGGAGCGAAACAGGTTTCCTGGAAAAAAGTGACATCGTACACACCGCACCGCAGGAGATGTCCCTGAAAAATTATGCCGTTGGAAATTTTCCAAAAATTTCCTGCCGATGTCAGCAGTCCTACCCAGGATTGTGTTGAGCGCTCGCGCTTTACCGGCCAATCATGATACGATAGCATCTGAGGGATACCGATCTCAGCATCAGCAGTCCTACCCCGGATTGTCTCGACCGATCGCGCGTAACCGACAACGAGAGACACGTTTAACAATTCACAATTATACCACAAAGATATGCGGAATTTCCAATTATGAATTCGTCGCAAACTACTCTGTCAAGTTTACCGTTTTCAGCATCAGCAGTCCTACCCCGGATTGTCTCGACCGACCGCGCGTAACCGACAACGAGAGACACGTTTAACAATTCACAATTATACCACAAAGATATGCGGAATTTCCAATTATGATTTTGTCGCAATCTACTCTGTCAAGTTTACCGTTTTCAGCATCAGCAGTCCTACCCCGGATTGTCTCGACCGATCGCGCGTAACCGACAACGAGAGACACGGGTAACAATTCAAAATTATACCACAAAGATATGCGGAATTCCCAATGATGATTTTGTCGCAACACTACTCTGACAGGTTTACCGATCTCAGCATCAGCAGTCCTACCCCGGATTGTCTCGACCGATCGCGCGTAACCGACAACGAGAGACACGGGTAACAATTCCATATTTTACCACGAAGATATGCAGAATTTCCAATTATGATTTTGTCGCAACACTACTCTGACAGGTTCTCAGCATCCGCAGTCCTACCCCGGATTGTCTCGACCGATCGCGATCGTTCGTAACCGAAAATGACGTACCTCCGTCGTATCGCCAATCAGCGACGTGATACTCGAGCACCCTGCGCTGCTCCCTGCGGCCCTGCGGCCAGCTCCCTTCGAATTTCGTAAAGTCAAAGTTTCTAGTTCCCTCCTAATTCCCCCAAAAACATTCCAGTCCCGAATCTCTGAAAAGCCGCCACCCGCTCTCTGCCAGCTAAATTCGTCCCAAACGTTTCACAGAAAATTTTGCTTGCGTGAATATCTAGCGGATTTGTTCACGGACCACTTATAATTCAACACGATGAGCCCGCCCCCCAACACACTCCGCCAGCTCAACTGTTGCCCCACGCTGTTCGTAATATCCTGTCCGCATGCGCTTTGCTGGCACTCTGGGCGTCTGTCGCGGCTTCCATGGGACGTTCCTTAGCTGGCCACGTTTTCTCTGGCAAAAAAATCACCTCTACCGGTTTCAGCGTGTGTACTTAAGGTTTGTTCTCTTCTTTAATCTCATTGTTTGTTGAAGTTCCAGCGCCGGTCCCACATACAATGAGCAGCGAAAACGCCACCCCTTTGCACCAGCGCGCTTTGCGCGCTGTGCAATTGTATTGCTCTCAACCTCCGGTTGATTTGTCATTCTCGCAACCTACTGTTGACCCGGCAATGAAAGCTTTTGACATCGCTGAGGAATGGTTCGATGTGAATCTAGAGGTCTCCTAACCCCCCCCTTCCCGTCGACTTCTTTCATTTTACTTCCTGACCGTTATTTCTTTTCTGTGGCGTAGGCTGATGGATCTTCCAGGTGTCGTCCTGCTTTCGCCCCGACCTGTGGGGATCGCTGCACATCTCCAGTCGCCTCGGAAGTTCGCCGCCCTTTGCAAGAAGTCGCCAGTACCAATGTTGCCCCCTCGAAGTCCCCTTCTTCAAGCCCTGCTTCCAAGAAGGTTGGTTCCTTTTTTCCACCCCAATTTTCCCTCTCCGTACTTTGCCATGTATGCACCTCCTGCTTTATTTTGGCTCTTTCCAGTTCTTTACATTAATGTGCACTGTCGTTACGTGGGGGTGTTTCAGGCAAAGACGAAAGCTGTATGGTCCCGCATCGCGGAGCGCGTGTCTTTCTATTCCTTCAAAGAACATCGTTCTTTCGTCGAAGGGACTGGAATCCGCATGCGGCGCATCACCCAATCTGAATACTCCCGGACCTACGGGTGTAACACCCACGCCACCTCCGAGGGGTTAGCCTGCCCTTATGCTGAAAAATACGTTTTCAACACTCAGACACGCCTCTGGGACGTGTTCCATAACGGGTTCCCTCACGCTGACAATGTTTCCACGGCTCCCGAGACTGGCGTCCCAGTTAGATTCCGCGCAGCGTTGACCGAGCTTGCGGCAGCTCGCCGTGGGCAACCAGCTGTAGCCTTGAATGACCTGCTTCAAAAACACTGGGATGGCACCGATGAATCTAAGCAAAATCTGCCTACCTTGAAGCAAGTTCAAAACTTCGTTGCTCGCCTCAAAGATTTGAACTCCGGTGCGTCCCCTTCACTATGGCAGTTCTCTATTATTTTAAAATGAATTCCGGTTACCTTTTTGTGGATCGCACGTTGTGCACTTTTTTGCTTACATCCCTGTATACTTTCGGTACTTACACTTTTGTTTCCTGCTTGTTTGCAGAAGTCGACACCGTTTCCGAGTTGCAATCTTGGGTTGATAAAAACTCTATGCCCTCCGAGCGATCTGAGTTTCATGCCTGGGCGTCGAAACGTGCCGGATGCGATGCGTTTGTCGTCAACTATGAACGGTAAGCCGGTGCTGTTGGGTGCCCGGAGATCTTGCCTTCAAATGTTTGTGTGCTTGCTTGTTTTTTATTTTCCACCTTTGTTAATCATATACTAATCTTTGTCTCTTGCCCTTTTCCTATTTAACAGGTGCGACCGGTATGGGCCTGCGATTGCCATGACCAATTTAATCTTGGGGGAGAACATTCGACGTGAACATTCTTCACATGGTCGTCACAACGTCTTCACCGTCACGGGCGACGCCTCCTTTGGCAAGCAGCAAGGCGAGTACATCCTCATCGACTTGGGCACCGATGGCGTCACCTTTGACAAACCTCACCTCTGGAAGAACATCACTGACAAGAGAAATTGTCCCCGTCAATCTTTCTACTTATTCCTCTACGTGATTGCTAAGAGCGAGTCATACTTCTCATACTTGGTCGGCTTGAACGCCCTCACCAAGTACGCCAAGGTCGCATTTGACATCGACCTCCCAATATCTATCGTTTGTGGCGATAACATGCGGTCCCTGACCGCGGCTGCAAATCAGATTGACAAACCGGGTGGTCTCGACATGGTATTGTCCATCCGAGATTCCGAACACGTGCGTCGAAAGTACATGGTTGTGTATTTGAACCGTGATACTTGATAGCTTTGCCGTGAACATTTTTCCTGTTTATCAATGTTCTTATGTATGTCGACGACTTCTTCTTATTATTATTGTTTTTATGTATACATGTTTTTTAAACAGGCATGTTCCAAAGGAGTTGACGGACCAAATTCTCAACGACCGACGTCCTCTTGAGGACGCCTTCACCCTCGAGATGCGGAAGCTCATTGCGGACATCGCCAAGCGTGAGTGGGAAGGTCTCGGACTCCAAGCCTTTGTCAATGCGGTCCGCAACTTTACTCACGGGGAACATATCATGTTCTTTCGCGGTGCGAGCACCATTCCTGGTATCATGGCCACGATGCAATCGGACGAGTGTGGACATCGCGAGGACCGACGTTTGGCCGATCGACACGCCACCCACCAAGTCGTGTTGGAGAAATCTGTCCCCGCGTTGTTGAGGAACCGCGCCTTCAAGAACCGAGACACATTCGCCCACTCCCTTCCGAGCTACCCGATGGCTTTCTTGAAGCTTGCGTGTGACCTTCTGTCTGTGACTGAGTCCGAGGAAGATCCTTGCAACTTCTACTTGTATCCCTCTCGCATTCACGGGTTCGACTTCATTTACATGAACCTGAATGCAACTGGTAAAAAGGTGACCGAGCTTCGTGTGAGCAAGTTCCGACTCTTGATCCGCGGAGAGAATCCCCGCAACTTTTTTCACAGTTTGGACCTGGTGAGAAAGTACTCGGAGGACATCGTGGAGTTGACATTTAACGTGGACGATCCCACCGATCTTGTTGATGGAGACGCATGCTCTTGCAAGTGGTTTTGGAATTGCAAGTGTTGCCCGCACATCTTGGCGGGTTACCACCTCCGTGATGGCCTTGACATCTTTGGCATGATGGAACGTGCCTTTCCCCCAAACAAGCCGAAGACCATGAAGCAAAAGCGGCACGCAGAAGCTTGCAAGTAGTGTGACGTAACTGGAATCTGATACTGCTAGTAGTGTGACGTAACTGGAATCTGATACTGCTAGTAGTGTGACGTAACTGGAATCTGATACTGATAGTAGCAACAGTCTTTACTCTTGTAAAATATGTTATCAATTTTGTATCACTTGCCACTGAATATGTTATTGCATTGCTTTCTTATTGTGCATGATTTTTGAATTCAGTGTTGTGAATAATCTGTGAATTCTGCATTGTGAAAGATGTCTGTCTTTAATATTTCAACTTGATATCTGATTGCAATTTCACAAGCAGATATTGTCATCAGATTTATGCCAGAGTTATTTTTCATAATTTGTTATCCTTGCAAATTCCTGTCCATACAAATTTGGTCATCTGAAAATTTTCTGTAAATTTTCACGACAGAAATGAGCGTTGCGCTCATGTTTGTCGCAGGTGCGACAGAAATGAGCGCAACGCTCATTTATGTCGCACGGTATAATTGCAGTTTTGTCGCACGGTGCGACAAATAAAATAACCTTGCGACAAAAATGAAGTGCATCCGGTGGGTGGACCTACTTTGTAGATGCCGGTGGGTCGGGAGTTGCGTGTTAAGATGGCGGCTGTGCCGTGGGCAGTGATTTGAGGGGTGCTTGGGGGTCACACGCCTCACCTTATGCCCCCCAACACGGCCCGCAATCACAGACCGTGACAGCTTTGTCGTGGGCAGTGATCGGAGGGGTGCTTGAGGGGCACATGATTGTGCGCTTACTAATTGTTTGCTTGACTTGTTTGCAGGAGATGGATGCAGGACATGGAGCAGCTTTCGAAGACTGTATGGTTGCTTAGCTTGCTAATCTTATCCGTTGCTTGTTAGGTGATCGTGCGTGTGGCAGGCTGCATGCACATTAGTTTGGATATGTTGTTCATTGTTAGTTTGAACCAATCACATTACACCGTATGTATGTATGTTTACACTTGGTCATAGGGTGGGGGATGTGACATCTGTCATTTTTCTTAAGTGTCATAGGGTGGGGGGGGATGTCATGCATCAATTTTTCTTAAGTGGCATAGAGATTGGGGGGATGCTTGAGCATCTGTCATTTTCTTAAGTGTCCTTAGGGTGGGATGTGTGTCATCTTCATTTTCTTAAGTGTCATAGGGTGGGGTGTGTGTGTCGGTCATTTTTCTTAAGTGTCATAGGGTGGGGTGTGTGTCATCGGTCATTTTGCTTAAGTGTCATAGGGTGGGGTGGGTGTCATCGGTCATTTTTCTTAAGTGTCATTGGGTGTCATTTTTCTTAAATTTTCTTAAGTTTTCTTAAGTTTTACTTATATCACCAACGTATAACTCCACCGGCCAATAGCTAACTGCAACGCTTAAACTTATATGTATGGAGGCTTGTGGGGGTTTATACGCAAAAAGTTAAGAAAACTTAAGAAAATACTTGTAACAGTGAATCCCGTCCAATCCCCAAGGAAGGCAGGTGTTCAATCAGTAATTAGGCCAGGCTGCACAGGACAAAGATCCTGAGTTGTTTCAGGTGGGAACTACAAAGGAACAGAGCTAAGTGCATCAATGAGTCTTCTGACACCTGCTTTTTACACCGGTCAGGACGTACAACGTGGTCTCTCTCGTACAAAATAACCCCTCTCCGAGATCAGATTGACAGATGACATGTTGACACCAGCACAGCCTCAAACACATCATTACAACCAGGTACACCCTTTCCCGCGCGGCATTCCCCTACCTCACGAATACGAGAAGCAACCCCCATGTGCAGGACAGGATTTGCAACGCGTGTCCCATATCCATGGTGACTTGGGCTGCACTCATTCCAAATTGCAGAGCACCATCGTCCCGCTCATCACCACACAACCTTTTTTCACGAGTGGTCCGACTATTTTCACGAGTGCTGCCAGCGTGCGCACCATGATTTCAGCGCGGTCAGACCGCCAAGCTCTGTTGGATGGCTTCCCGTTAGCTTGTTCTTGTCATATCGCCTGAACGCACATTGTCGCATGATGCACACCCAACCCGTCTCAGCCCAACCCCGCCCAATCCCCAAGGAAGGCAGTTGTTCAATCAGTAATTAGGCCAGGCTGCACAGGACAAAGATCCTGAGTTGTTTCAGGCGGGAACTGCAAAGGAACAGAGCTAAGTGCATCAATGAGTCTTCTGACACCGCTTTTTTACACCGGTCAGGACGTGCAACGTGGTCTCTCTCGTACAAACTCACCCCTCTCCGAGATCAGATCGACAGATGACATGTTGACACCAGCACAGCCTCAAACACATCATTACAACCAGGTACACCCTTTCCCGCGCGGCATTCCCCTACCTCACGAATACAAGAAGCAACCCCCATGTGCAGGACAGGATTCGCAAAGGCTGTCCCATATCCATGGTGACTTGGGTTGCACTCATTCCAAATTGCAGAGCACCATCGTCCCGCTCATCACCACACAACCTTTCTTCACGAGTGGTCCGACTATTTTCACGAGTGCTGCCAGCGTGCGCACCATGATACCAGCGCGGTCAGACCGCCAAGCTCTGTTGGATGGCTTCCCGCCAAACTGTTTTGTTGAAAATACCTGAACACACAATACGCCATCAGGCACACCCAACTCGTCTCAGTCCTCGCTCGGCAGTGCCTTTTGCACACATCCCGCCCACACAGCACCATCGTCCCGCACATCGCCACACGATTCTCATTCACCAGCCCACCAAGTGATGCAGTCAGGGTGCGCACCAAGTCTTTAGTCTTAGGAGACCACCAAGCTCTGTTGGAAGGCTTCCCGTCAAACTGTTCTTGTCAAGCCTCCTGAACGTACGATCTCAAATGAGGCACACCAAACATATCTCAGCCCAAGCTTATCCAACACCCAAGGAAAGCATCTGTTCAATTAGGAATCCGGCCACAGGCCGCACACCTCCCTCTTGAACCATTGATCTATATATACATCAAAATTAGAGGATGCCACACGAGCATCTCAGTCTGAAGATTACCTCGGCAATGCGGCCAACCTGTTTATAATAAAGTTGTAATGCGATTACCTCATCCCTGATTCTCATGTAATGCTGGGGGCATTATAAGACGATGGCCGAGTTGCAAGGGTCGCAAGCCGTTTGGTTACACTGGAGAGCTGTGACGACTCTCCTAGAAGAATCTCTCACTGCTGAATGAACGCGGATATTAAGCTGGATGCATTTTTTCTTTGTGGGCTGGTGTATTGTTTCGGGTTTCTTTTTGTTAATTGTTGAAGTTCGCCATGGACATGTGTTGCCATCATCGGATTTTTCATACACTTCATCGCATAAATATAACTTAAGTTCAATTCCCCAACCCTTTCAAGCCTCCGAGAGTCTGTTCTACCTCCCAAGTAATCAATCATGAGCATCAATCACCATAGACTCTTCCTGCCACATGTGTTGCTTTGCCCTTACCCATCAGCCCCATGTCCAACGAAAGCATTCACTATATAAGATTTCCAAGAAAAAACCATACAGCCAACTCAACGCCTGAAGGCATGCACCAAATTGAAAGCTCTTTCCCCCCTTGATCTAGATTTCCTCAGTTTTCAAGAAAAGAACGGTAAACAACCCCTTCATTAGAATGCTTAAAACATTTCATTGAGTTGCATGATAATGCAAATGCATGGGCAATAGTTGGCCTTAAAATGTTTGTTTTGATACCAGGGGTCTATTGCATGGTGGCCTCGATAACACAGTCCGAGGAGTGGGACAACGTTATCATTTATCTAATAACCCGCGACGTGATTAATTTTTCTCAAGTGTATCGTGGACTTGCACCCTTGCAGAAAGATTCTCAATTTCATTCTTGTCATTCATAGTGGCTGGCTAGCTTCCAAACTTCTGAGTGAAAAGAGAAAAGCAGCTTTCTAAGCGGACTCTCAGAAAGCGCAGCTGGTGAACTCTTATCAAAGAGCTTTCTGTGGAGTGCACAATCAGCGTTGTTTTTTGAGGCCCCGTGCCCAGGATATCTTGAGGTACTCATCCTGCAAAGGTTTGAGTGACCGGCAAATGGCTCTGGCGCACCTGACAGGATTTACAATTTCCCCCGTGCTGGTGTACCTATGTTGTTGACCGAATATGTCGTATTCGGCCAAGTTAAAGTTAGGGTTTGGGTTTGGGTTCATTGCGTGCGAGGTATTCATTATCTGAAAATTGCAGATTCTTTTTCAGCTCAGATGCAGATCGACAATTTGTCAGAAATCGATTTCGATTCGAATCGAGCGAGTTATGAGGGTTGTAGGGTTTGAGCTGAAAAAAAATGTAGGCTTTTGTAGAGCTCAATTATCTGTTGCGAGCTTCAAACGAGAGTATGTTATCCAAACGCATTTTCAGCAAAAAGTGGCGAGTTCACACTCTTTATAGTGAGCATATGGCCAACGCTGTCAACAACATAGGTACACCAGCACCCCCCATTGTAGAACTCGATCGGAATGGTACCCCGCATCTTGAAATCGAGACAGGCAGAATCGGGAATCGGGAGTGAAATGGACGGATGCAATAGCAGAAACTAATAATAAGCGTGACACAAGATCTGAGGAAAAGACCTGGGTGGGAATAGTTATTGTGAGAATCGTCGACACAGATGGTGCACCTATACCTGGGCCGCTATCTCACTACAACCTTAGCATTCCCACAAGCTTTAAAGTTCCAAGGTTCTATCATAGTAGATATACATACACTTCATTGGTAGTGATGCGGTTGGCCACTACTGGCCCAGACATCAACGGTGCACCATCTATTAAAGAGGTGCAAGTAGCAAAATTTCTATTGCTCTGTATTGTTCCAAGCAAATTTCTATCTGTATTTTCCTTCTGTTTGCTCAAAGCTTCTTTGTATTGTTCTGTAACTTTATTCTTTAACGATGTACTGTAGACTGATTAGGCAGTCAATTTTTCCACTTTTATATAACCTGACATGTTTCCTTTTCCGAAGACGAAGGTGCTTATCGATTATTTGCCCTGCTGTATTCCGTATTACGTTACGCCGTGTTACGTTAAACTAAAACTAGCTTAGAAGCTCCGACGTGTTTTGCTTAGGGATAATAGTGAGACTGGCTAAAGACTACTAAGGTGGTCTGAAACTGTGACACACAGAAATTCCGTGTTACGGAGTGATGAAACACCGTCAGACCCTGCATGATGGTGCACCAACGATGATTCGACCACCAAGTTGAATTTGTAGCCACACACCCTGGAAGTCATCACGGTTTCGCTTAGGACGAGAGTTTTTGCAGCGATCTAGAACCGAAAGTTATTTGGACCCTAAGGATCCTAGCGGGAGAAGATACAGTCCGTCATTGCGCCACTACAGACGAAGCGATGCCCGCTGATTGCGTAACAGTTTTACTTTGAAGATTGAGGCAGCTCGCAGAGCAGTCAAAGGAGAGGGTACGCGTAGACTCACAGAAGCGTTAACTCGGTCAGGGCGCCTATCTCCGTAGGTATAGTGCCTGTCAAGGCCATGCTCTTCAAATCCCTGCGCCCACAATATTATACCACCGGGCACAACCCTCAAACCGCAAACACTTCAGCTGCTGTCTTTACAGTTCTCGCGATGCAGTTTCCTGAACACTGTCTCCTTGGACGTCAACAGCATATGCCGCTGTGCGTTCGCGACATTTGGTATTGCTTAGAATACCATATGCAAGGCAACGTTACCAAGCGCTTACAGACACACCGCGTGCGTCTAACACATATTATATGCGCTCCACGGATCTATGCCTGGAGCCGCACCGGCTGCAAAGTTCTGGAGGCTGAGGATGATGCGACATATGCTCGCCTTGCCTTATATAGATGCCAGCCTTGCCTTAGCATCCGATCCTACAAGACATGCCTCGGAAGACCAACAGGTGAACACACACTGTGTACAACCTTCGGACGCACCCCACTGTGAGTGGCAACAAGCATTTCCCAAGACGTCACTTTGTTGTACATGTGTGCAGTATGTCTTAATTACTCAGGTTGATTACCACCTCGGACTTCAATTTGTTGACATGCAGGGGGCATACAGCGAATTGCAGTTCGACGGGTCAGTTGTGCAGGTTTGATAAGCACTCTGTGCTGTAATATCGGCTCCTCGGCAGGTGACCACGAAAAGCAGCAAGAGAGTTCCTCCCATTTTAAGTCCCCAACGCATGATTCCAGTTTACCAGGACCTGATAATCCAGAAAACAAGTACGTGACTGAGAAAGGCATGGCAACTTATTAAATCGCTGTGTACTGACATCATTACTTATGAGCTTTTCGTTAAACCCGGGACAACTGTATGTCAAGCTAAAACCGACTTCCGTGTTCGCTACTTACCTGCTTCGAAGTCGAGCACCTCGACACCTTAGAAGCCCTTCACTAAGTTCAATATGCACAAGATTTATCAGGTCCTAATTCTTCGCGCTATTCTCATGTATCGATAGATGGTCGTGACGCCGTCACGTCACGTGATGTCGTGGAAGTCAGACAGTCTGTGCGTTCTTATTGACACCTCGTTTAATATCATTGAAAGTAGGTTAAAATGGTGTCGGTGCGCAGTCTGTGCGTTCTTATTGAACCCTCGTATGGTTCCCTCCCATCTACGACAAGAGGTAGTTGTCAGGCACTGCCTGTCATGACAATGCGCGCGTTGGCGAACTTGTTCGACGACTAGCTACCACCAGCCGTGGATATACGTTGGGTTTCAGGTATACGAAAATAAAAAATAGAAAATACGCACCGACGGTGCACAAAAGTACATGCATGTAGGTGACTATATTCTACATAATTATCGGGCGTTGCGTTGTTTTTCATAATCAGCCGACGTGGCTGACTATGCCTTACATCAGATTCATGACCTAATCAAACTGGAATTTTCGATGACGACGATGACTCGAAATTTTCGTGAGACACTGTGTATAAAACTATTTTCGATCTGACGGTTCAACTACACGTACACTTTCATCGGACGCAAATGCATCGGTGTTGGGAAGTTCGAAACTGTTTCTTAATCACTTTCGGCTGAAGTTTCAGCTCAAAATACACCGCTGCGGCGGACCTGGGTCTTTTTATCACATATCATTGCACTGCATACCATACAGCATATCACAATTGCATATATGCATACATACTACACTTGCAAACGCATGTCTACCTTCGCGAGATCATCTTCGGCTCATTTGCGCGAAGATGATCACGGGAGAGGTAGCCATCCGCACAACCCACCGCACGAACACACGTGATCATCAACGTGTGTTCACGCGCCCTGTATCACGCATAGTATGCAAGGGTGTTTCTAGGCTCCCAGGTTTGTTCACGTCGCTTGAGCGGATGAACAGTACTTGGGAGCTACGCGACTTCCCTTGATGGCCGCGTCAAGGAATGGTACATATACATTCCTTGACGCGACCATAGTACCGTGCTTGCTTAACGTCCGTTAAGCAAGCATAGTACAAGGCATACGATACGTTTCATATAGGTTTCATATACATAAAACGTTTGGCTGCTGATTTCAGCGCTCTCCGCAAACCCAAACCCAAAGGCATTCCGTACCCAAACCCATGCATCAAAATGAGAGCGCATGCGCACAGCACTTGCCCACAGGGCATACATATACCATATATATATCACATATAAAGAGTACCTACGGTGAGCTTTTTAAGCATCAGGTTGATTTTACCTTGTTTCTGGCCCCGCGGCATCATCCGCTTAAGCGCCCATCCCCGCAGTCCTACGTGTCAGGTGCGAATGGGGAAAAAAGCTCACCGTACGTCCACTCGGAAGGTCCTAATTGGTCGGTACCATATCCTGCTTCATCCTTCGGATGCGCTTTCATGGTCGCAAAAGCGCAAACACGATGTTTCCCGGGTAATTCGTCTTTACCATGTAAACCACACTGTTAAAAGCGAACAGCTCGATTTACTGTGACGTGACGGTCAAATGACACTCCGTACATTTATACGAAATTTCCTTCTAAAATATGGAATGAATCTGCTGTATGCCTCCCGAATGACGATTATTCAATATAGGGAAGGGTTATACGCGCTGGAACTGGAACGTGGTTTCCGTCTCAGTCCCGAAAAAATTCTGAACCAGCGTGACGGTCATATCGTCTCGCATCGTCTCGCGTGTCATCGTGAATTTAATTTCCAGGATTATTAAAACAAATCATCTATTTATCTTCCATCGATATCGCGGATACGATTGCCGTTGGCGTTGACTCGCTCAAGGATAAAGAGCTGCGCACCAACATTTACTGCTCATAATTTTCTCAACGGTCCTTCGCTTCGCCTCATGGGCGGAACGATGTCGTGGCTGCTGTGTTATGCGCAGGGATTTCGGAAGTGTTTGACTGCTTTTTATTTTTCAGTTTGTTTATGCATATGTGCCGACTCACGATACTCGTTTTGTGCAGCTTGTGTCGCAGGTTTTCCGATGGCGAGGAGGGGCGCGCTTTCTTGAGGTGTGGAAGTCTAGGGCAACCTAGCTTGGGATCACACCCAACCACATCGGACCCACCTTGTCCTCACGTTTTATTCAACTCACTTTGAATATGCATACAAAGTTTGAGCAGCATCGGGTTGGGATAAGCTACAGACTGATTTTGTTTTTGGGTTTATGGCGTCTTCTTCGCGACCTCTTGGGGTGTGGAAGTCAAGGTTGGGCATGCCAACCTTGCTTGGGTTCGAACCCAACCACATCAAAGGCATCTCATTTGCATATATTCATGCACTTGTCTTCGATATTCATGCAAAGTTTTAGGATCTTTGAGTTAGGATAAGCCTTAGGCAGATTTATCTTTGTGGGTTATGGCGCATTGTTTCCTTCTTGAGGTGTGGAAGTCAAAGTTGGCGTTTACCAACTTCGCTTGGAATCAAACCCAACCACGTCGGTATCGTACTATTATCTTTTATGTAACTTCAATAGTTATCCATATTTGCGTTTAATGACGTTAGGTCTTGTCATAGGCTTATGGGTTCATGGCGAACCCAAACCCAAAGCAAATAAATCTGCCTTAGAAATCAATTGCTCATTTCGCGCACAAGTAACTTGAAGCCTTGAGCTTCAGGTAACTCAAATATATATGCGTTGGCAGTATTTGTGCCAAGTTTCGTACGCTAGAACGCACGGGAAGCCCTCGGCTGTTTGGCATCTTTGGGTTTGGGTACGTTCGAACCCAAACCCAATAAATCTGCCTTAGAAATAAATTGCTCGTTTCGCGCACAAGTAACTTGAAGCCTTGAGCTTCACGTAACTTGAAGGTACATACGTTGGAAGTATTTATGCCATGTTTCGTGATCTAGAACTTACGGGGAGCCCTCGGCTGATTGGCATCTTTGGGTTTGGGTACGTTAAACCCAAACCCAAATTACTCTTTATCAAGAGGCGACCATTCCGTGTACACTCATTGAAAGTCTTTGCGCTTAAG
Source organism: Cymbomonas tetramitiformis (assembly GCA_001247695.2). Classification (NCBI taxonomy): domain Eukaryota; kingdom Viridiplantae; phylum Chlorophyta; class Pyramimonadophyceae; order Pyramimonadales; family Pyramimonadaceae; genus Cymbomonas; species Cymbomonas tetramitiformis. The sequence continues at coordinate 13,743 of LGRX02007061.1, forward strand.
AGGGTGCACTAATATTACTGTCAGCAATATTAGTGCCAAGTTTGGCACTAATATTGCGCTAGTACGCACGAAAAGTCCTCGGCTGCAAAGCTTTTCATGCTTTGTGTCGACCTCAAGAAGGAAACAATGCGCCATAACCCACAAAGATAAATCTGCCTAAGGCTTATCCTAACTCAAAGATCCTAAAACTTTGCATGAATATCGAAGACAAGTGCATGAATATATGCAAATGAGATGCCTTTGATGTGGTTGGGTTCGAACCCAAGCAAGGTTGGCATGCCCAACCTTGACTTCCACACCCCAAGAGGTCGCGAAGAAGACGCCATAAACCCAAAAACAAAATCAGTCTATAGCTTATCCCAACCCGATGCTGCTCAAACTTTGTATGCATATTCAAAGTGAGTTGAGTAAAACGTGAGGACAAGGTGGGTCCGATGTGGTTGGGTGTGATCCCAAGCTAGGTTGCCCTAGACTTCCACACCTCAAGAAAGCGCGCCCCTCCTCGCCATCGGAAAACCTGCGACACAAGCTGCACAAAACGAGTATCGTGAGTCGGCACATATGCATAAACAAACTGAAAAATAAAAGCAGTCAAACACTTCCGAAATCC
>LGRX02007062.1:0-43111 GCA_001247695.2 Cymbomonas tetramitiformis
ATGTATAGACATGGCCATACTTACCCAGTACTTGAGTATAGATACATGATAGGTAGGGCCCTACTTACCCTTGTTTATGTTTAGACATGGCCATACTTACCTTGTATCTACCCAATGTCTAAGTGATTCATGCATTCACGGGCGTACGTATGGTGCGTTAGACATTGGGTAGGTACAAGGTAAGTAAGGGGTAAGTAAGGCCAAAAACCCCGACCAAACATGGCCCTACTTGGGTTGTGTTGCGCCGCGGAAAAACTGACTAAACATGGCCATGTCTGGTCGTGGTTTTTGGCCATCCAGACACAAGGTAGATACAAGGCAAACATGGCCCTACCTACGATTCCTAAATTTGTAGGGGAAGGGTCTCCATTTCCTCATATTCCTGTAGTGTAGAGTATTTGGTATCTATGGAGTAGCCATATTTCGACAGTAAATAGCTCACTCGTTTGAACCAGTTTCCACTTTTGTCTGTGGCCGTTTTGGAAGGAAGGTGATGAGAGAGGGGTGAACCCTGGATGTTGAGCTCCCTCACTTCTCTTTCCACGCGACCGCTCTACGTGTTGGAAACCGAGCATTCTTTGACTTCATTGATCAGTTCTCAGTCATTTTCATGGATGACACCATAGTGTACAGTCCAGATTTTGACACTCACGTGAAGCAAGTTCGCCAGTTCTTACAGCGCTGCAGAGATTATCAGTTCTACATCAGGCCTTCTAAGGTCGAGTTGTTCGTCAGATGCATCGACTTTATCGGACACCATATCTCAGAGGCAGGCCTTTCAATCATCGAAGACAGAATCCGTGCAGTCATGGCTATTCAGCCTCCAGTGTCATATGGTCCAACCGTTGGAAAACAGCCTCTACGCCGTATGGCTAAAGATGGCAAGTCTTCACTTCGGTCATTCTTGGGCATGGTCGGCCGGTTTAGGAGATTTATACCAAAATTCTCCAAGATTGCCGAGCCGCTCAATCGTCTCCTAAAGGATAATGCAGAATTTGTCTGGGAATCTGAGCAGCAGCAGGCATTTGACAATCTCAAAAGTGTCATCTGCAATGCTCCAGTACTACAGCTTCCAGATCAGAAACTGTCATCTATTATGGAGGTCGATGTATCAGGCACACACGTTGGCCAAGTAGTCTTGTAGGATCAAGGAAAAGGTATGAGGCCGTGTGGCTATCACAGCGTCACTCTTGGCTACTACCCGAAGGTCCGGTCCTCCCACAAGGACCGAAGTGAATTTGGGATATATGCCGCGTTTTTTCGATATAGTTGGTATATGAGTGCTTTGGGGTCATATTTAGGTGTCCAATAATTATCTAAAAACTTGTGTTGGGTGTAATACTCGGTGTAGCGATGTGGTTTACGTTATTGAAAAGTGGGGGTGAAACCGCTCGAAATTAAATAAAAAGGCCGGTCCTCCCACAAGGACCGGAAGTTCCCAACCCACCTACAATCACTAGGTTGCACCCTGTGTGCACCATGAGCTTCATTACGATAGCCGCTCGCTGCAACAAATCCTCAGCCAGCGTTCGTTCGTCCTGCCTCTCAAAGTCCAGCTCGGGTCGCGCACGAAGATCTGGTGGTACAGTAGCTTCCTGGGCGAACAGCAGCGTGAACGGCGCCACCCCAGTCGACTGTTGTTTGGCTGCGTTGTAACTGAGTACAAGTGACGAGAGCATCTCGTCCCATTCGAAGTCCAGGCCCTTGTCGAGGGCCATCTTCTTGAAGCAGAACTTGATGGTGCGCACCACGCGCTCAGTCAAGCCATTGCTCTCTGGGGAGCTCGGTGAGGTCACCCTCCGGTCAACGAGACACTGTCTGCATAATGCAGCGAACTCACCCTCAAATTCAGTGCCCCCATCCACGAGGCATTCCGCTGGCGCTCCGAACACCGACAGGACGTGATTTCGAAACGCGCTGGCGACGGTGGAGGCTTCCTTGTTGGGGATCGGAACGCACACAATGAAACGCGTGTAATGTTCAGTCATGACCAAGACACGTTGGTTCCCAGCCTTCGTGACGCGCTTCGTGGGCCAAGCCAAATCCAGGGACCAGCGATACATGAAGGAGCTCATCTCCAGCGGGGTGAGCATCGCCTCCTCCCGCGCGTAGTGCGTCTTCACTCTCTGGCAGGTTTCACATTGCGTGATCACTGCTCGGACATCTTGTTTCATGCCCACCCAATAATGGCGTTGCCACAACAGGTTCAGCGTTCGCCTGATGCCCCAGTGGCCAGTCCTCTCGTGGTACGCACGCACCAGCTGAATCCTGTCACAGGGCTTGGGCACCAGAAGCTCCTTGCCGCTGATGGTGACCATGTACAGCTCACCCATGAGCTCGTCCCAACGGTGACGAGCCGCTCTCTTCCTGACTCTATGGTACTCCTCCTTGGGCACCTTCGAGTTCTCTCTAGTCTTTATCCACGCGAGGCATAGCTCGTCCTCGTGTATGTCCGGGTACTTCTCCCGAAGTGACTCCTGATGGGTCACACTAGCCACCAAGCATGGCGACCATTCTCGTCGTGTCAGGCAGTCTGGGCAACCTCATCTCTTTTTCCTTCACCACTGGTGCCCATTCTGGCGCTGAGTTCACCTCCACTGGTTTGTCTTCAGGCCCTGAGAAGGCTTGGCGGTGACGCGCCTTGTAGCCCGCGAGCTCCATGGAGGCAAGCTTCCATTGTCTGCGACGTGGGACAGCATCGGCTGTGCCGAGTCCCTGCGTGCCTTTCTGCCCTTGGCTGCACATGTGTTGCAGTCGCTCCTCCCAGTCCTGGTGACTAAGGCGTCGGGCAACTTGCTGAGTGTAGGCATTGGATTTGGTGACCCACTCTGCCAGTTGCGCTCGTACTGGCTCCGGTGCGCCTTCCGAAGCGGTAGTCGCTTTGGCGGACTCCACGATGGGGATGGCAGCTAGCGCGCCATGCTCCTCCTTCTCACTCTCCTGCTGACTCTTTGACAGCTTGGTCGTGCTGACCTCAGCAACAGCTCCATAGCTCTGCGATCCATGGCGAGACCGAGTATCCCTGCCAACTCCTCGTCTTTCATGCCCCGAGCCATGCGCAACTCACTTGCGCTGTACCCCATGGCAATGGCCTTCTCGCCCAGGTTGACCTCTCTGGTCTCCCCTTTCTCCTCGACGTCCTCTTTTCTTACCACCGTACCTGCACGGGGTGCACGAAAGGCTCGGGAGTTCTGTGTCGCCAAGATGGTTGGCAGCACCCGCATGGGTTTCCCCACAACGTTGGCGGCGTAGTGGGGCTTCCTGTCCCCAGTGACTACCTTGCGCGGCTTCCAGCCTCGTTGCAGGATGTCACTCACGTATCTGTCTGGTGGCCTGTCCACCCCCTCCATCACCAGATTGAACTGATGGTTCTGAAACAGATTGCTCCAGTATGCTCGTAGGCGGTGCGCATATGATCCTGCGCGCGCTGCGTCAAAGGATACTGGCTGGCCCACCACGCTATTGATGATGGGGAACACCTCCTTTCTGATCTTCGAGTTCTCTCGGTGCGATAGCGGGGAGACGTTCTCCAGCACATACGCTGGCGGTCGCTGAGGCTGCAGCTGTTGCAGCGTCGAAAGGATTCGTACTGCCTGGTAGAACAGCCTGCTGTGCTTGCCCTCCAAACCAGCTAGCTTGCCGGCTGGTGACAGGTCCTGACATGGATATCCACACACCATGACCCATTGGTCTCCGCTCAATGCCCCTGCATGCACGAGGTCAATAAGACTGGTGTCCTCGATGTTGCTGGGCAGCTGCTCTAGGTGAACAGCCCCTGCGTGAAACAGGTCAGGATGGCGGCGACTGAGCGCCATGCACCTTGCCCTTGCCACCGTCTGGCTGGACGCAGAGGTGTCCTGGTAGAGGTACTTGTTGACCTTGACGCCGCAGCGCAAGAGCATCTCCAACCCAGCACACAGACCCCCACAGGGCTCGTAGCAAACCACACCTTCTTCTCTGGCTTCCTGAAAGAAGCTCTTGTCGATTACTCTCGTATCGATCTTCTTGGGCACCCTCAGCTTGCCACCCTCCATGGTCTCGTCGCTGTAGACCGCTGGAGAGCCTCCATAATGCATGCCTCTAACTGGATGTACCTGGCTGAGGGCGTCTCATGCGACTCGCGTCAACCTGCCAGAGCACCTGGCCACCTCTGGGTGGTCAGTATCAAACATGACACCCCTGTTGCACTCCAACTCCTCTTGATAGTGCACATCAAACAGTCGGTGGACCGCGCTGGTCCCCAGCTGCTCCCTGACCATCTTCTCACAGTAGTTGGCCACTTGAGCCTCTGGGCTCGCTTCTGGGCCAAGCGGTGGCCCCCTGGTCACCTCTAAGCAGATGGTGTCTGCGAAGCAACGCATCTGCCTCTCGGCGCACCCCGCTTCCCGCGCGCAGTCCCCTTCTCGGTCCAGGCGGGCACCAGTCTCGTCTGCTGGGCTGGGCAGCGGGTACCTGGACGGCACATCCGCGTTCTCGTTCTTTGGCCCTGGTTGATATTGGACCGTGAACTCAAACTCTTGCAAACTGATGGCCCAACGCAAGTGTTGGCCCTGCAGGTCCCCCTTCTCCATGAGGGTCGTGAGCGGTGAGTGGTCGGTGACCAGCGTAAAGTGAACCCCATACAGGTATTGGCGCAGAGTGCGGATTGCCCACACCACTGCCAACATCTCTGTGCCAGGGAATACTAGCCATGCCAAGCCATTCGATTGGCATATTTATTTATGCGTACTAGGGCAGTGAAATGGCAATGGGCTCGGAAGGGGACTCCCGAGCCATTGACTTCGTACTATGGGGACTTGGGGAGCGAAAGCCTGGGCTCGATTATAGCTGGCAGCATATTATCGTCCACCCTTCTTGTGCGCTACGCCGCTGGGAGCGTAATATGGGCGGTGGCTGGTTTCTGGAAGACGCCACTCTAGTGAAGGCGCCGGTAGCGCCATTTTCATTACCGCTCAGCGTTGCGTACTGGAATCATACGAGTGTGATTGACGATGATGAATATCGTGGAATTCCATACAAGGGGCGTAAGTCTGTACAATCGACGCCTACGAACAGTGACGACTCGGGTGCAGGTGCTGTGACCTGGAGTAAGGAGAAACTACCAGATTCGGATGACAATGATGACGCGGGTGTCACAGACAGTAAGCATGACATGGATACTGCCAGTCCGAAATGGGAGCCTGCCTCGCCTGAATATGATGACACCGAGGATGACGTCAGCGAGTTCGATGACTTGGTAGCTGACGATGCCGAAGAACAAGCTGAAGCTCGAAAGTTGAAGAGACTGGGACTGCAGTTGATCATGGATGATACGGGTGAACTTATCTGGGTGCCAAAGGGCACCTCCCAGACCTCACCCGTTCAGCCAGAGGATCAGCCTATCACCGAGCAGAAGTCTGAGGCCATATCTGAGGATGCTCCAGCCTCTGTGGTGGAGACTGTTCAAGTACAACCGAAGGAACCATCTGGGCCAGATACTGGATTGACTTCAATGGGTGAAAATAAGGCTGGGGTATCCGAAGAGACGAAGAGGCAACCCAGGAAATATCCTGCCTGTTGGACAGCTGAGTACATAACTCATTTGAAATGCACCCTAAGCAGTGACAGTGATGACGAAGAAGTGCTTGACGTGGCTCCTCGTAAGCATCTCACGGAAAATATCATGAACCGCGAATCCTTCAGGAAGCTGGGACCTCGCTGGCACGGGCCCTTACCCATCACCGAGAGGTTCTTCAGTGACCAGCAGCGAGAGCTACCCGAAATTGACAGAGGCGCCCCGGTGGCTTATCGGCTCAAGTTGCCCCCTAAATTGCGTATCCACGACGTCTTTGCGCAGCATCGCCTCAAGGAATACCGCACCGCGGATGGAGCTTTATTTGCGCTGCGTCGGCAAATACCTACTCCTGCCAAGGTTCTCGTGGATGGACAATCCCAGACACATGCGTGTCTAAGATTCTGGCTCGAAGAGTGAAACCTACGAGAGGAGGCAAGGAAGTAGAAGAATTTCTGGTTCACTGGACTGGGTACTCTAATGATCATGACTCCTGGAAGACTCGTGAGTCGTTGAACTACGGGGGTGAACTCGAACAGCTCACAGAGTTCGAACAACTGAGACTATCCCGAGAAGGACAAGCCCGTGAAAAAGCCTTACAGGAGGTCAGAATGCAGCGGAAGCAAAGGCGGGAACGCGCCAGAGCTCTAACCTTCCTGGACATCTCTGATGAAGGGGAACCCACTTCTCTGGACAACTGCATACCCTGGGAACAATACTGTCGCTCCTCTGACGCCTTTGTGACGCATCTGGCTCTTCTGGACTCTGTGGTCTCGACACGCGAGTTGCGACTACTACTAGTACTTTTCAGTGGTACAGGTAGTGTGGAGAGAAGTTTCCTGTCATGTTATCCGAAGAGCACCGTGGTCACCGTAGATCATGATCCTCGCTGGCAACCTACCTACGCTGAGAAGGTTCAGGACTTGGGACTTCAAGCGTTACGCGCCTGGTTACTTTGACGTCATCTGGGCTAGCCCACCGTGCACAGAATACAGTCAGGCTAAGACCACTGGGGTGCGACAACTGCAAAAGGCTGATGCCTGTGTACGCCGTACGCTCCAAATTTTCGACTTTCTCAAACCCAAGCATTGGTTTATGGAAAATCCGATGGGCAGATTTCCCTTTGCGCTGCGATTTCGACCCGTAGTTCGCCGGTTACCTACTCCGTTGTATTGCTCTTACTGTATGTATGTCACTGGCTACCGCAAGCCTACTTGCATCTGGACGCAGTCGCCTCCTCCGGTGGACCTGCGGTACTTTACGATGGATACTCCTTGTCTTCACCAACAGACTCTGGGATCACATCCGGAAACTGCTCAACTGGGGCCTCATCCTGGGCAACAAGGAGCGGGAGTCTCCGCTGCTGTATACCCTCTGCCCTCTGGATTGCTTCGCCAACTCTTCGAGCACCTGTTCGATCAGAAAAGCATATCACGCATCCATACGCATGGCTGATCTGTGTATGGATCTTAGCTGCTGTACAAATGACTCTGAGTTATCATCTCTTTGTACTAACAAGCTAAGAGGGGAGGGGTTGTGCCAGGGAATACTAGCCATGCCAAGCCATTCGATTGGCATATTGTATTTATGCGTACTAGGGCAGTGAAATGGCAATGGGCTCGGAAGGGGACTCCCGAGCCATTGACTTCGTACTATGGGGAGCGAAAGCCTGGGCTCGATTATAGCTGGCAGCATATTATCGTCCACCCTTCTGGTGCGCTACGCCGCTGGGAGCGTAATAGGGGCGGTGGCTGGTTTCTGGAAGACGCCACTCTAGTGAAGGCGCCGGTAGCGCAATTTTCATTACCGCTCAGCGTTGCGTACTGGAATCAGACGAGTGTGATTGACGATGATGAATATCGTGGAATTCCATACAAGGGGCGTAAGTCTGTACAATCGACGCCTACGAACAGTGACGACTCGGGTGCAGGTGCTGTGACCTGGAGTAAGGAGAAACTACCAGATTCGGATGACAATGATGACGCGGGTGTCACAGACAGTAAGCATGACATGGATACTGCCAGTCCGAAATGGGAGCCTGCCTCGCCTGAATATGATGACACCGAGGATGACGTCAGCGAGTTCGATGACTTGGTAGCTGACGATGCCGAAGAACAAGCTGAAGCTCGAAAGTTGAAGAGACTGGGACTGCAGTTGATCATGGATGATAAGGGTGAACTTATCTGGGTGCCAAAGGGCACCTCCCCGACCTCACCCGTTCAGCCAGAGGATCAGCCTATCACCGAGCAGAAGTCTGAGGCCATATCTGAGGATGCTCCAGCCTCTGTGGTGGAGACTGTTCAAGTACAACCGAAGGAACCATCTGGGCCAGATACTGGATTGACTTCAATGGGTGAAAATAAGGCTGGGGTATCCGAAGAGACGAAGAGGCAACCCAGGAAATATCCTGCCTGTTGGACAGCTGAGTACATAACTCATTTGAAATGCACCCTAAGCAGTGACAGTGATGACGAAGAAGTGCTTGACGTGGCTCCTCGTAGGAAGAAGGCAAGGACCAGCAAGGGACAATGAAATCAACTGTCTTGATTAGGATTGTCCAAATGCAGATTCTCTGATTAGGATTTGTATAGGTGGCAGATGATGATATGCCAGCCGACATGAGACAGATCGATTAGAGATATGAACTGCGCGCCTTGAAAGTATAAGACCTGAATTCTGCCCATTTGGAGGCTGTTCTAACTTGAAGTAACTATTTGGAGGAGCTGTTGCTCAACCTGTTAATTTACTGGTCAATCTTTCCTGCCATAAAGATATTGCAATTGCTTGAATTGTAGCCTTGCTCAATCTCACCCTGGAAGCTCGCGTACTGTCTCTCAGTTTTCGACAATGAGCGGCTGATCACCACGCAGATGTGCTCCACGCCTTTCTCATCCTTTTGGCCCAACACTGCACCAATGCCATGGTTGCTCCAGTCCGTGTAGAGGAAGATGGGCTTGGTATAATCGAGGGGCTTCAAACACCTCCCCGAACAGAGAGCGTCCTTCAGCGCTTGTAGTGCTCGGTCCTGATCCTTCCCCCAAGCTTCCTTGACGTCCACCACCTCCTTTCTGAGCAGATCATTCAGTGGTCGAGCCATCTCTGAGTAATTGGGTCCCATGGGCTCACCCACCAAGCCCTTGTAGTAGTTCATGAGCCCTAGAATGGAGCGTACCCCAGTCTTGTCCTCGGGCTTGGGCAATTCTTGGATGGCCTTGCACGTGATGTCCTGCGCACCGATGGTGTTGTGACCAATTCCGGGTAGCCTAAGAAGTCCACGGTGGCTGCCCCAAAGGTCGATTTGCCCGAGTGCAGTCGGATCCCTGCATCCCCCAAGGTGCGGAGCACGGCCTCTACATCCTTGATGTGCTGCTCAGCGGTGTCTGAGTATATGCACACGTCGTCAACGTACGCCACCGTGCAATGTTGCAGGTGACGCAACTCGTAGTCCATGATCCTGATGAAGGCGGCGGTCGCTCCAGCTGCTCCAAATGGCATGGAAGTGTAACGATAGAGCTGATTGTCCCACCAGAACGCTGTCTTGTCCCTGTCCTCCTCGGTGGTCATGGGAATCTGGTGAAAAGCCTTGGTCGCGTCCAGAGTTGTCTTGAACTTGGCCTTGGCCACGCGCTGATAGAGCTCCTCTGGTCGGTGAGGCAGCGTGTTGTCCTTCAGCGACAACCGGTTCGTGTTCCGAAGGTCGACACAGAAGCGTGTAGAAGTCCACTGTCCAGTCGCATGGTCCTTCTTCCCTGCGACCACCACGTTGCTGGCGTATCGACAGTGCTGTGAAGCTGGCTCGATGAAGCCGTACTCCAATAGCTCCTTGCAGTACAGGTCGATGATCTCCTGCTCTCCCGGGCTGTACTTCCTCGGTCGCTGGTAAGCCACCTTGCTTGGTCTCGTCCTTGAACGGGATGGCGAAAGTTGTATGTGCTGCCCCTCCATGGTAGCCCTTGATGTCCTGCGGTCTGTTGGCGAAGCAATATATAGCTGCACCTTCTCACCACGTTGCGCATTTCTTCCCAGTTCTCCTCGGTGAACTCAGGGTGCCCTCCAAAGGTGGCATTGAGCTCCGTGTCCAACCATGCGGCCTCGTCCTTGGTGACTCTAGTGGTCCCCCCTGGCTGTAGCGTATCTAGCACCGTGTGCGGAAGCACCTCGTCTCGCTCTGCCACCATGGCTTCCCACCCAGTGTCCCACTGGCGCGAGGACCTCTGGTCGTCCCAGGCGGTTCTGGAAGAACTCTGTAGCGGGTCAGAGCACGAACCCGTAGCGGGTACATGCCTATTCTACGAAAGGTGGGTTTACACACCGTAAGGACCCCTTACGGTGGGTTACCCAACCCTAAGTAAAACGATTATTTCAGCCCCCAAACTGACCCCCTGGTCATGTTCATGGTGGCAGGATGACGTTAGACACTCCCAAGAGGCATCCGCGAAGAATTATATCGGATGTATCCGGGTTTGTTAACCTGAAAACACAAACTCAAACCGGCAAACCAATTATTATCGCATATAAATCGTGTCATATAGCGTAATAAACCGTCATACCACCCTCACTTCGCGTGACATTTTGAGGGTCAAGATGGCCTCGAATGAAAATTTTGACAAGACACTGCAGAAAGAGCAGCTCGAGAACTTGACAACATGGGTCTCCAAATTTCCAAAGGGCCATCGAGGAAGGCCACATATCTACCAATATACAAAATTATGTGGTAACCCATCGTAAGCATATATGATCGGAACCCGCTACACCCCCCCACTTCGCGAGCGCATTACACACATGGGGCACATCGCATCCATCCATAGTATGTTCCTCAGCGTTCATTCAACCCATAAACTGTCTGAAAATCGATAGGTTTGACACCGTAGACCTCATAACGCCACCACTAGAGGCCGCCGAAAATTTCTCTTACGGCGGGTTAACCCACCGTAAGATTAGTAGAATAGGCATACACCCTGAAACCCTCCAGGAGCCACGGTGGCCACCCAGGCGGCAGCCGCAAGCAGCGACAAAAGTTTTAAAATTCTGCTGGCTCCCGTAGGTTTGACTGGAGAGTGAAGGGTCAGTATGCAAGTCAGCATCCTCCACCCCCCGTACATACGGCCCAAGCCTCCTCCTGCAGAGACGTAGATCACCAGCGCCAAGACCAACGCCACGTAGACGAAATGGGCCACCCGGTAGCAAGTGACTGTGAGCTGCAGGCGCTGAAGACGGGCTGCAAAACGCGGTTTCTGCATGCGGCGTGGGATGGCCGCCAGTGTAGCTGGACCCGCCGCAGAGACCCGCTGCGCGATTGCCAGCGCGCGACTCACTTGGGTTCGAAGTGCGGCGAGCCCACGCCCGCTGCACGTCATGCGGATGCCCAGCAGCCCATGCCTGCCAATGTGGATGGCCACCACCAAGACGCACCCCAGTGGAGCGACTGCCGCCTCGAAGTGCATGGCGAGCATGGCGAGCCCAAGCCGGAGCAATGGTACGTACCACAGCCCGCGCCGGGCATGGTGGAACCCAGCAACCTGCCAGACCACAATGCCCAGCAGAAGCAAGTGCCTTGTCAATTCCAATAGTATGTGAAGATGCAGACGGTGATGTGTCCACCGTTGATGTGGCGCTGTATGTATGGCCCACAATGTGCGCGCCATGGCCCTGCGAGTCATGCTGGAATGACACACCCAGAGCGCTGCCATTTCCCCAAGGCACCTCACGGCCTCCATGGCCGTCCATATGACTACCACTGCCAAATGAGGCAGCTGCGGCCACTGCAAGCGCGCGAGCACCCCCGTGAGGAGGAAGCACGTCTGCGCGTGCCTCGCCCACCGTCTGGCGGCAGGCTGTGCACCCGGCTCAATGCCGGGGCTGCTGCTCAGTAGCGGGCGCGCCGGGCTGCAGCGGGCCCGGTGCCCGACTGAAAAGGCTGCAGCACTGCATCTCTCCTCCGTTCCTCCATCATCTCGTCGTGCCTCGGCAGCGCGCCTGACGCACGTGATGCGCCCCTGTCCATGCGTCCGCTGCGAGTGGCCCCAGGACGTTGGGACTCCCCTCTGGGGCTCGGAGATCTCCTCCTGCGCTGGCTACTCCGCGGAGAGCGTTGGTGTGCGGGCTCAGGGGTCGAGTTCGTGCGACGTCCATCCCGATGGCCCTCACTCTGGGCACTCCCTAGAAAAACGAAGCCGTTCCATCCGGATGGACTATCATAGTCCACCCGGACGGTTTTCAGACGGACTGGGAGTCCGTACGCTTTTGAAAAGGTCCATACGTATGGACATCACATGTCAACACGTTTTGAAGGTTTTTTCTGTCCATATGCAATCCGTCCGAATTTCCGCAATGTGTCCGTACGGACGGAAACGCTGAGCATTTTGGACTTTCCCTGGGGTACACCCAAAATACTATACTCAGGGTGTCCATCTGATTGTCCAGCCTGACCAGTCGTCCTTACCTCGTCCATACGCATGGATTACCTAAGGACATGTGTATTTCGCAGTCGGAGCCCGTTTGCACCTTCCATGCGTATGGACTCTTGCCGTCCATGCGCATGGACCGCCTATCCCTACGTTTCTAGACGGGTTCAATACACGTGTTGAACACGTATTGGAGACATATTGGAGACATATTGGAGACGGTATGCTAATATCTGGACATTCCAATACATGTGTAACATATTGGCCAAACTATTGAACCGCGATCAGCCTGGACACAGCGAAAATGAGTATGCTAGCATGGGCACCCAAATGGTGTCAGACTCACCCACTAGCACTTGGTATCATCTAAGGAAGGGTCTAGCGTTATGGGGACAAGTTTTCACGGCATTTGGACGCGTATCGCAGAAGTCGGTTCTGGGGGGCTTTTTGAATTGGGGCCCCGATGTATTGAAATAAGGCAAAACGATTGGGGGGGTGTTCAATATGTCTGCAACCGCCTGCAACACACGTATTGAACATGTGTTGAACACATGTTGAAACATTCACGCATAAGGAATCGTTCAATACATGTGCAATATGTCTACAATCAGATTAATCATTCAACACGTTTGCGATATATGTGTTGAACACATATTGAAACATTCCCTCATGCAGAATATCTTTAATACATGTGCAATATGTCTACAATCAGAGTGAATTATGCAACACATGACTGCATGGGGTAAAGGGGTAAGACCCCCCTGCTGCTCACATATTGCATAATACTTACAATATGTCCGCAATACGTATCTGGTATATTACAGGTATATCAAATGTGTACAGAGGCACTACTATGCGTCATCACACTTTCTGCAGTACCACATTCCAGTGGGGATGTCGGTGAGCCCTGCGCATCGCACGTGCATAGCCTCTTTGCAGCCTGCCCTCTCACACAGAAGGAGCTCGCCACCGACTCTACACTTCCCGCATGTGTCAAAGTGACCATCACTACCTACGGGCCTATCAACGAGTGCAAGTTTCTCCATATTGCGGTCGCTCGTATCAAGTATCACCGCTGAATCCATGCAGGGGTGTTTGACTATCACTACTTGCGCTTGGACTTGATTGGCCAGTAGGTAGGGCTCTCGGTTGTCCATAGTGTACTTGGAGGTGTCCCATGGGTTGAAGGTGTAGTAAGCCTTGGACACCTTGTCCACGCCGAGGATGGAGTTCTTCAGCTTGAAGCTTGCGATCTGAGCTTCCGTGGGCACGGGTAGCCAATCACACTTTAAAAAAGTGTAGAGCACACCGCCAATGCTAACCCGCAGAATGGCGTTGATGATACCATACCTGCGCACGAAATGTTCAATGTTTTTGTAATATACGTACAACATATCCTTAGTATGTTGGGAACGTATTGCATATATGTTGCAGAGATATACGAAAAGGCAAAGAAGCATGCAAACTGGTGGTTGAGGTCGTACCTGTCCTCCCACTCGTCATCGGCATCGGCATCATTCTTGGGGAAGGATGCGCGGACGAAACACTGGGTTGTCACTTTCCCTTTGTCCCCGTCTCTAGTGCGATAGAAGACACCGCCGATGTTCACCTTGTTGTACTTGGAACACATGGGTTCGGGACCCATCATGAGCGACTTCTCGTAAGCCGTGTATTGACGACCAAGCCATCCTTCAGGGTCCTCCAATGGACCGAACGCGATCGCGGGCACAACACCCACCTCTTGTCGGTACCTAGAACGTGGATTTGCATGTTTAGAGCGCGCGGCATTCTCCCTGTGATGACAACATATTCTTAGTATACTTACAATATATGATAAACATACAGAAACAAGTTGACAATATGTTGCAGGTATACTACAGATAGTACATGCGTGCGAGCTTGCAGGTTGCACCTCCGCCGGAACAGGTCGTACTCAGCATGTTGTTGAAAAAGCTTTCGGTAAGCGGGAATACTCGCTCGCATCCAGCGGGTCAGTTGGTCAATCTCCAAGGACGTTAGCTCCAATGGCTTGCCCTTCTCCCCGAAGGTAGTGACCACGATGCCGGGAGCGGGGCCCGCCATCAAAGCCCGCGGGACACGGCCGGCAGTAGCTCTTTCTCGGTTCAAGAGCATGGTCAGGATGCCTCGTAGGGAGCGCAAGGTTTTCAACCTTAGATAGCCGTTCATGATGCTTGCCACGGGGAACGCATTGTTCTTCACCCACCTAGCTAGCTTGCCATTCATGGACTCGAAGGCATACATCCACCATTCACGCACAGGTCCGAATCGCAGGAGCAGATCGGCCCAGTGCCAGATTTTATGGGTGTTGATTGCAAGCCACTGTGGAGGACCATTCGCTTCCAAGTCCTCAAAGAAAAGTCTGGTCTGCTCTCTCAAATACTCCATATCCTGCACGTACGAATCAATACGTTTGTAACATATATTCAACATACCTGTGACATGTGGAACTCATATCACACCAACATTGAATACGTACCCGAGGTTCTATGGAATGCGCAGTGCATTCCCGTATGATGATAGTCAGTTTGGACACAATGTCCTGCAGCGCATTGTCGACTTCACCATCATCGCGAGGCCAAGAGGACAATACCGCCAACAACTTGGACTCGAAAGCCTTCAAAGCCGCATGCGCCTTGAGGTGCTTTGCGTATTTTGCGCCGTTGGAGGCGGTTGAGGTGCGCAACAAATGCTTATGCCCATCGCCCCACCGGGTGACTCCCCGCAACTCCTTCAAGAAGGCGAGTGCTGTTTCCCGAGAACGTAAGGTGGTCGAAGCCTTCGGACGCGGTGGGATCCCCCATGGACCGTTTGTCATTTTGTACACCTCATGCGGTTCCCCTGTCCGTGTTGCCGTATACCGTCAACACGTGTATGGCATATTGAACACAATTACAGAAATGTTGCACTAATACAAAACTCACCTTTCGAATTCTGCACCCACTCCGTTTGCCCCCATTCTGGGTGCAGGCCCTCCTCCTCGGCAAAGTTGCGCGCGGCCTCGTTGAAATCCAGCCCAAGCAGCGTTGTTGCAAGCCTGTTTCCCAAGTTCATGATTTCGTGCATAGGATCATAGAGCCAATCCAACGCCAAGTTAAAGTACGACAACCTTGCGAATGCGGCGGGCAACTTGAATCCGGTGGCCGAGAAACGTTCCGCCATGTCCGCTTTCGACCAACCTGATTTGGAAAGTGCCTCGTGTATTTCGCCCATTCGCTTGACAAACTCATGCGTGTAGTTCTCCGGCGGCCCTGCATGGCACGTGCACAAGTAATACAACATATCTGTGGTATGTTGCAGGCATGTTGATGCATGTTGCAAACATGCTGCAAACAATCAAACTGGGTGGCATAGCGATGAGAGCGTACCAGGAGGATGTTGCTTGAAGAATGCGTAGAAGATTCTTCCCAGCGCTGGACTGTGACATCCTTTCGTACGGCACAACATGCAACACTTGTAGGCGTTTACATCCATTCGCTTCCCGGCATCGACCAAGCCTTTGTAATCCATGATCACCCCGAGTAGCATGCACCGTACACGAACATACTCCTCGGAAAAGGCGTCCCAAACTCCGCAGCCCGTCTCCCACAACTCCTCCAACTCGTCGACCAGCTTGTCGTACAAAAGAGTCGTATCGGCGGGATGGATGCCATTAAGAATACCGTAGACCTCAAGGTACTCGTACTTGGAGCGTATCTCCGGCGGCAAGTTCAAGATTTGGAAATACATGGGAAACACGCCCGCCTTGTTTTTCCATACGGAAGCCCCATCCGCGCAGAACAGGATGATTATATTCCGCAACTCCTGGAAAAACTCTGGGTACCGCGCCTTCTTCTCTTTCCACGCATCTCCGTCTGCACACTCCGGACAAAATACAACTCACCGCGGTATACATACAACTGTATGTGTACATCTGCAATATGTCAAAGACATACGTTAAGTGTATTGCAGATATGCCCTTTGCAGATCCTATCACAAGCATTGGGATCATAGACGCGTGCTGGGCTCTTACCCCAAATTGTGTCTTTGCGTCCACTTTCAGGAGACGTATGACGGCCATGCGCCCGCATGAGCTCAGCAACTTCAGGTGAATGGAATAGCCTCCGGAAAATTTCCTTCAAGGGCCACCAAAGGAATTGCAATCGCGGCTTCTTCGGAGTGCCATCCTCCGGAGTGCCATCCTCCTCCGCCGCTCCAAAGCTTTGCCACCGGCATTCTTTACAGTGTGGACAATGATCCGCGTTCTCCAACTCCTTCTCGTACAAACAACATCCATTGACGCACATGTCCACTCGTTGGTACGGCGTACTAAAAGCGTCGAAAGTACCCATAGCTTTAGCGAACGTCAAGGGGAAATGGGTTTCGCGAAGCTCATCAAAGTTGTGAAGTAGGATCTCACACAACGAGGAAAACGATTTTTGGGTCAAGTTTTCCTCCAAGTTCCATTCCAGAAGATCCGCGAGGAGCTCAGTTGATCGCCGCACGTTGTGGTCCTGCGTACACATCGCAATTTCAGTGGCTGTCAATACATATGCAATATACTGCAATACATTGTCAATGTCGCAAACGCGTGCATATGATGGTACGAACATTCTCGGAATCGAGCAAGCTTAACACTCGCGGCTGGTCATAAGTTCGTCATTAACATTCACTGGTGCCGGTAACTGTTCAAGCAATTCTCAACACAGCACAAGATCGTAGAGCTGCAATTTTTTTAAAATTCTGATATTCTGAGATCGAACGCTGAGCTCTTACATGCAAGCCCAGATTTCCAACATCCCCCATCTGTAGCTGCTGCGTGCAGTAGCACAGACTCAAATATGGGCTTGTTCAGCATACTGGGTCGTATCACCATCTGCCATTAACTTGCCCAAACTGAAAGTGAACATACCAATGCCTTCACCTTCTCCACCCTGTAACATCCTGGCTCTGACCAGCGGATTCTTGAACACCAAGACCCACATACACCTGCGGCCAATAGGTCCATGTTCCAGATGCCCAATCACATGCAAGCGTCCCGTCTGACTCAATCGTCTGAAGTACGCAGCCCTGCTCTCGGTCATGTCTGTCAAGTAGTAAGATGGAACGTGGACACATGCCACCACACGACTGGCCATTACTGCCAATGGAAACGCGATATCCAGCGCTGCAAACCAAGGTGAAGTCACCACTGCGTCACAGGCACCATACTTCTTCTTCCATATGCGATAGTTACCTGGCTGAAGTGCGTCATGCGCCTCAGACCAACCCAACTGAGAGTTCCAGTCATTATTCATAAATCTCAACTGCGGCCATTGCTCCACCATTACCTCACTGATGACCCCAGTGCCTGCCCATGGGTCCCACACGCCATCGACGGACTTCCAGTCCACCTCTGTCGCCAAACGCCTCACCTCGGAGGGCACTGTGATGACCAGTTCAAGCCCCCACTGCAGTGCGCTAGCTTCTCTCACCTGAGCCTTGGTCATGTGTCTCAATTCTCCTCGTCTTTCAACTTCTTCTTCAGCCAACGCAGGCACAAGAGGTGCATCCCTCAACTGCCTTGCCATGGCCTTCTGTTCCCGATATTTCTTGCTCAGCACTGTGCGATGCCCCTCATTCCAGTGCCCTGGCATGAAGATCTGCACGGCCTCAGAGAGCTTGTCCTGTCTTCCCCAATCAATCTGATCTGGCATGCCCAAGAACATGTCCTTCTCTTTCAACAGCATCTCCCTTGATGAGATGGCATGCCATGGCTGAAATTTGTCTCCCTTCACCACCCGACGGGGACCCACGTCTGCTGGCAGCAGGCGCATCTCCGCAGACAGCTTCTCGTTCAATTGCTGCTCCTTCATGCCCAGTCTGTCCTCTAGGACACCAGAGCTCTCATCTTTCTGGGTCTGCACCTCAGCGTTGGCAGCTTGCATCCCCGTGCCTGAGCACCTGGGACATAGCCACTCGCCTTCTGGTACTCCATCCAGTGCTGGGGTCAGACACCACAAGTGGTACCCCCTGTTGCATGCGTCGCACAACAACATCTCTGCTTCCCCATCAGTCTTCCTGCACGCTTCACATGCTAGGTGCTTGCTGGGAACGGCTGCACTGCAGTCATACTGGTCCTTCACCTGTAGGTGACATGGCGCGATGCTCTGCACGGTGCTCTTCTCTCTTAACTTGGTGGCGTCCTCAAGCACCACCACACCATCTCGCTGTATCTTGACCAGCTTCAGAATGGCGGATTTGGTCGCGACTTCCATGCCGCTGCGAGGCTTCTGCCTGATGTAGACGAAATCGCCCACCTTAAACTGGTGTAGACTAGGCTCATAGCCCCCACCCCTTCTCCCTTCATAATGTAATGTATCACGATGCTGTGCGACCTCCAGGCTGCAACCAGCGTGTACCATCAGTCGCCTCACCACCTGTGCTCTCCGGTGGAGGTCCTTGACTCTGGCATCCTTCTCATCTTCGACTTCAGCACCGAAATCTATGCTGGGTGCCTGCTTCAAATCGGGCGGCACTACTGCCTCTTGGGCAAACAACATGGTGAACGGCGCCACCCCCGTGGACTCCTGGCGTGCTGCGTTATAACTCAGCACCAGTGGCCAGAGCTGCTCATCCCACTCATAATCGAGACCCTTCTCCAAGGCAAGCTTCTTGAAGCAAAACTTCATAGTGCGCACCACTCGCTCGGTCAGCCCATTGCCTTCTGGTGAGTCTGGCGAGGTGACTCGTCGGTCGATCAGGCAGTCTCTGCACAGCTGCTTGAACTCGCCCTCGAACTCCTTACCTCCATTCACCAAGCACTCTGCTGGCGCACCAAACACAGCCAGGACATGACTGCGAAATGCCGCCGCGATAGTCCTCGCCTCCTTGTCGGGAATGGGCACACAGACTATGAACCTGGTGTAGTGCTCGGTCATGATGAGCACTCGGTTGTTGCCAGACTTGGTCTCTCTCCTCGAAGGCCATGCCAAATCCAGCGACCAGCGATACATGAACGACACGATCTCGAGGGGGGATAAACATGCCTCCTCTCTCGCATAATGAGTTTTCACACGCTGACAGGTCTCACACTGAGTGACCACAGCCTCCACGTCCTTCTTCAAATCGGCCCACCAATGACGCTGCCACAAAAGATGCTGCGTACGCCTTATGCCCCAATGTCCAGTTCTGGAGTGGTATTCCTTAACCAACGCGAGACGGTCAGCAGGCTTAGGTATTCTCACCTCCTTGCCCGACAGCGTGACCATGTAGATCTCGTCCGTAGCCTCATCCCATCGATGTCGTGCTGCTCGTCTCCTCACACGACGAACTTCCTCTTCTGGCACCCTCACTCTGCCATTGGACTTCAACCATCTGAGGCACCATGCATCATCGTGCACATCTCGATGCTTGTCACGATCTACCTGCTGCTCGGCCACGCTGGCCATCAAGTCCTGGAATCTGGTGGTGCACGCCAACCTGGGGAGCCTCATCTCTGAGTCTTTGGCAGGCGGACTCCAAGCAGGCACATCCACGCGCGCTGCTGGGGTTGCGCCCTCCTTCACGACGTGGTTCTCATGCCTCTGACGATACTGCGCCATAGTGTAGAGCTGCCACTCCTTCTTCTTCTTCTTCTTGGTTCCAGCCTTCTGTCGCTGAGCCCCAATTCCTTCTGCACCTTTCTGCCCTTGCGAGCACATTACGCGCAGCTTCTCTTCCCAGTCACGGTGGGTCATAGTCTTCGCCACCTGCTGAGTATATGCATTCGAATTCTCAACCCATTCCGCCAGCAAAGCTTGCCTCTGCTGAAGGTCCGACCTCTCGTGGTCTGCCCAGTTGTTGTCTACAGCGATGGGCTGTCCTGGGGAATTCTCTGCCTCTGGGGATTCCTCGCTATGAGGGAGCCCCTTCCTGCTCGCTTCTGCGACCGCCATCAGCAGTTCCATTGCCCTGCGATCCATGGCCAGGCCCAGAATGCTTGCCAATTCTACGTCGTTCAGGCCATCGGCCATGCGCAGCTCACTTGTGCTGTAGCCCATGGCTCGCGCCTTCTCGTCGAGGTTCACTTCTCGAGATTCTTCCTCGGCGTCTTCATCGTCCTGGTTGCGCACCACGGTGCCCATCCTCGCTCTTCTGAACGCTCTTGACCCTTGCGTCGCCATGATGGTGGGAAGTGCCCTCAATGGTTCTCCCACCACGTTCACCACGTAGTGAGGCGAGCGGTCTGTCCTTATCACTGGCCTGGGATGCCAGCCCTTGCATAGGATTGACGACACGATTCGTCCTTCTGGTCTCACCACCTTGCTCATGACGGAGCGAAACTGGTGGCTCTGGAACAAGTTGCTCCAATACGCTCGCAATCGGTGTGCGTAAGCGCCTGCTTGTGCTGCATCAAAGGACACTGGTCGGCCAATGACGCTGGCAATGTACGGGAACACCTCGTCCCTGATCTTGGTTCCGGGTCTGTGTGACAACGGAGAAACGTTCTCCAGGATATAGCCTGGAGGCCTCTGCTGCTGCAGCTGCTGGGGTGTGGACAGAAGCCTGACCACTTCATAAAATAATTTGCTGTGCCTGCCATCCAGGCCTGTGAGTGTTCCAGCAGGAGAGAGATCCTGGCATGGGAACCCACATACCATGACCCACTGGCGTCCTTGAAGAGCTCCTGCTCGTATGAAGTCGGCACTGGTGGTGTCGTGCAGATCTTGGGGTAGAGCCCCAAACTCTATTGCACGGGGCGAAATGAGGTCAGGATATCGTCTTAGCAACGCCGTGCACCTGGCCCTGGCAACTGTTCGACTGCTCGGGGATATGTCCTGATACAGGTAGCGATCCACCTTCATCCCACTGCGGAGCAACATCTCTAGGCCAGCACAGAGGCCTCCACATGGCTCGTAGCACACCACACCTTCCTCCCGAGCTTGCGAGAAGAACTGCCTGCCCAGCACCCTGGTGTCCACCTTTTCAGGCTTTAAGATGCGCTCGCCTTCAAAGTACTCATTGCTGTACACAGCAGGGCTTCCCTCGCCGTGCGTGCCTCGCGTAGGCCTCACCAGGCTCAGCGCCTTCCAAGCTGCTCTGGCTAGCCTTCCAGAGTCGGTCACCAGCTCGGGTAAGTCAGTGTCAAACATGTCCCCATGATTGCATTCCAATTCCTCGCGGTAGTGCAAGTCGAACAAACGATGCACTGGTCCCGTGCCCAGCTGCTCCATGGCAGCCATCCTGCAGTAGTTGGCAACCTGCACCTCTGGCGTGGCCTCTTCCCCTGGGGAAGCATCCCCAGCCAACATAAAGCACAAGTGGTCACAGAAGTCCTTCGTGTGAACTTCCCCCACGCCTGCGTGTAACGCAGTCACCTTCTCCCTCTCATGCCTCGCTCCAGTCTCATCTGTCGTGGACGGCAGTGGGTAGCGAGACGGCACGTCAGCGTTGCTGTTCTTGGCACCTGGACGATACTGCACAGTGAAGTCAAACTCCTGCAAACTGATCGCCCAGCGTAGGTGTTGCCCTTGGAGATCGGCCTTCTCCATCAGGGTGGTGAGCGGTGAGTGGTCGGTCACCAACGTGAAGTGAACTCCATGCAAGTACTGCCTCAGTGTGCGCACTGCCCATACCACTGCGAGCATCTCCCCCTTGAAGCTGGCGTACTGCCTCTCCGTTTTACTCAGGGATCGGCTGATTGCCATACAGATGTACTCCTTCCCATCATCGTCCTTCTGGCCCAGTACTGCGCCAATGCCATAGGTGCTCCAATCGGTGTACAATATAAGGGGTCTGTCATAATCGATAGGCCTCAGGCACCTCCCAGAACAGAGAGCATCCTTCAGGTCTTGAAGTGCTTGATCTTGCTCCTTCCCCCAGGCTCCCTTGATGTCAGTGACCTCCTTCTTGAGCAGGTCATTGAGAGGGCGGGCCATCTCTGAGTAGTTCGGGCCCCCCTGGCTCACCCACCAGGCCCTTGTAGTAGTTCATCATGCCCAAGATCGAGCGGAGCCCAGTCTTGTTCTGGGGGCTTGGAAGCTCTTGGATGGCCTTACATTTAGCTTCTTGCGCGCCAATGGAGTTGTGACCAATGCGGTAGCCCAGAAAGTCCACCGTGGCTGCACCAAAGGTACTCTTGCCTGCATGCAAACGGATGCCAGCGTCCCCCAAGGTGCGCAGTACGTCCTCAACGTCCTTCAGATGCTGCTCAGGCGTGGAATCCGTGTAGACCACTACGTCGTCGACATATGCCACCGTACAATGCTGCAAGTGACGTAACTCGTAGTCCATGATTCTCACGAACGCAGAAGTAGCTCCAGCTGCACCAAAAGGCATCGAGGTGTACTGGTACAGCTGATTTTTCCACCAAAACGCCGTCTTGCTCCTGTCCTCTTCCGTGGCCATGGGAATCTGGTGGAAGGCTTTGGTGGCATCCAGCGTGGTCTTGAACTTGGCCTTCGCCACCTTCTGATAGAGCTCCTCTGGTCGATGTGGCAGCGTATTGTCTTTGAGGGAGTGCCGGTTGACACCCCTGAGGTCCACGCAGAATCTCGTCTGGGTCCACAGGCCAGTCTCGTGATCCTTCTTGCCAGCCACGACGACGTTACTCGCATGCCTGCAATGCTTGGCTGCAGGCTCTATGAAGCCATACTCCAAAAGTTCCTCGCAATGAATGTCGATGATTTCCTGCTCGCCCGGACTGTACTTCCTTGGTCTCTGGTAGGCGGCCTTGGATTTGTCTACAAAAGGAATGGAGAACGTGTTGTGCTCCGCCTTGCCCTTGTAGCCTGTCAGATCGTGAGGACTGTTGGCAAAGGTGGTCTTGCACCTGCGAAGAACATTCCGCATTTCCTCCCAGTGCTCCTCCTTGAAGTCAGGATGTCCTCCAAACGTGGCATTGAGCTCAGTGTCGAGCCACGCTGCCTCGTCCTTGGTCACTGTCGTGTCACCTAGAGGTTGAAGCTCGTCCAGCACGGTGTACGGCAAGACCTCATCCTGCTCCGCGACGTTGGCTTCCCAGCCCGGCTCCCATTGCCTTGAGGAGTGTTGAGCCTCCCAAGAAGTGCAGGGGGACGAACCCCAGGCACTGCGCGTGGGTGACATGACATCATACGTAGGCACACTCTCGGTCAGCTTGCCAGCGACCCACAAGATTCCGCACAAAAGCAGAAAAAATCGCAAAATTCGGTTGAAATGCACTGCGGCTGCCGGCGAGTTCGAAGCGAAGAAGCACGCCATTACTCTCCACCCCCCGTGCGCCAAGCGAGTACTCCCACCAGCGGCGGTGGAGACCACGACTGCAAGGACAAGTGCCACGTAGGCGGCTTGCGCGATGCGATGAAGTCGGAGATTGCGTCGAAGCTGCGTCCAGCGCGCCGCGAAGCGAGGCTTGTCCAACCTGGCCGGCAAAGCGGGCAGGCACACGCGGCCCAACAAGAAGACTTGGGACCAACGCAGGGACGGAATAGTCCATCCACGGCCACGTCGAATGTGACCTGCGTCCAGCGGGTCGTGCACGATACAGGAGGCGTGGCACGCCACGTCCTCAGCGTAAATGCTGGCACAAACCCAGAGCCAGGCGAGGACCACGAGGAGGAGGGCGGCCGCACACTGCGACCAGCATGCCAAGGAAACGATCACCCCCCGAAGGGGCACCACCATCCAACCTTCTGCACGAACACGGTGCAAGCCAGCATAGATGTCCGTGGCGCGCACGATGAGCAACCCAACGTACCAAACGCAGGCGAGAGCCCATAAGATCCAGATGTCGTAAGATGCACGCCGAGGATAACGTCGAGCAGCCGACCACCATACTGGCAGCTGGCTCAAAAACGAGGCCACGCAGCGCCTCCACCAAACTTGAAAAGGACACCATGACAAGTGCCATGCCATTGCCTCCCACATCGCCCACACGGCGACCATGGGAATGGGACCGCGTCCCAGCCACCACCAAACCACTGCACTGCCTGCAAACGAGATACACGCCCGCAGGACACCTGGCCTCAAGTGGACTGCCTGTGCAGGCAGCCCACGGCCACAGCGTTGGTTGTGCATCAGGGCCGCCCGCCCGCTGTGCCCGGGGAGCCCTGATGAAAATGCTGCTGTCTCTGCGCCTCACGTTGCTCGTCTGTATGGCGCTCGAACGCCTCCGTCACCTCGCTGCATATTGAAACAGCCGGAGAAGGTGGACGCCGTGAGGCATGATTGGCCGGCATCCTGGACGCCCTCGACGCATGGACGACATGGGTAGCAGTCCCATGGCGGTCGACAGAAGGGGCAGATGAGCGCGCAGCACCGCCCGTGCCCGGCTGATGCTCGGACGTTCGGCCAGAAGGCCGGCCCTGATGACGCGCAGGGGGGTCGCGAACCTCGTGCACATTACTTCGCCAGGCTGTATCCACGTGTTCGGACCTCTCGGCCACGCGAGCCTGATGGGCGGGCGGCGGCGGTGGCGGCGGCGGGAGACGCAGCGCCTCCAAGGCCCCCAGGGCGGGCAGCAACCATGGCGCGGCCACCTCCCTGGTTCCCCACTGCAAGCACGTGAACTTCCGGTCGTCCCGCGCGAAGTACTCGTTCGTGAACTGGCCGAGGTGGCGGGTCTCGCCTAGCTCCGTAGGTGTCAAGCTCGTCACGTGCTCTGTCTTCTGTCTTGCATGCGGAGAGCATCACTCTGCCCTCCCCCAAGTGCAGAAACTCCAGGGCGGCGGCGTTGGTGCTGAACACTTCACCATCCCCCCCTTCTCCATCTGTCACCGGGTAGAACTTTCCCACTTTGCACGTCACATCTGACAGCGTCAGGAACGGGATGGCTTGCTTACCAGCCACCACCTCGTCGTACTTCACCTTCAGGCGCGCTCGGCGGTTAGTAATGTCCACCTTCTGGACGAACTTCAGGGGCTGATATCGCCAGCGCTGGTCCCCCTCGTAGTAGAAAGGCAGCTGGAACTCGCCAGTCACCCTGCCCATGGGGCTCATGCTGCCACTGCCAGCCATGGTGTGACGTACCATCTTCTCCATGAGCTCCCACTGCACGCGAGTCTTTTCGCTGAGCACGCAGAACTGGCGCGCCCTCCTGTCCCACATGAGGGTGCCAGTCACGACTCCCGTGGGGTACACCCGTTGCGCATTGAGGGCTTCCTGGACGTCCGCCATGGTGTACCGCCCGGCGTCTCGATGGGCCTGGCAGTCAGGAAGCGCGACCTGGTCGCTGTCCTTCCTCCAACTCGCACGCGTGGCCCAGGTGTCTGAGGCCACTTTCGTCTCCTTATCGACCTTCTGGTCCACCAGCGTGAAGTCGGGCCACAGCAGCTCCGTCTCCAGGACGTCCTTCTCCTCCCCACAGCGTGCGAACGTGACGCGCACGAAGCCTGCTTCGGATACGTCCTCTTCGTCCTCCTCACAGAGTGTGCACAAACGAGCATAGCCAGTGCGTTTGACATACAAGCGCTGCTGAGACCAGCTGCCCTCCTTGTTCTCACTGTCCCACGGGTTCACTGCCATGCCCGCCCACGGTTGCGTGCTGGCCAACACATACTCTGTGTCGCTCCTAGCTTCCTGCTCCTGCGTCAGATCTGGGTAGCGAGGGTCGGTCTGGGTTGCCATCAGCCTTGCCGGCGTGATGGGCGTCGCGCTCACTGGCTCCTCAGCATCAGACCACTCGCTCCTGGTCGCCACATTAGCCTCTCGTTGACTGCATGATGTTGCTTGCAGCAGGCTCAACATCTGGTCCGTCACGGATGTACCAGGCGCAGGTGGTTTGAACCAGGAGCTCTCGGTATGCAGGCTGATTCGTCCAGTGAACCCGGCTTGCATCAGTGAGCTGGGTCGTAATACACCTGCTTCCACCATGGACTGGCAACGTGCGTCGAGCATCTCCCGCTCCTCCTGGTTGAACCTCTTCAGTCTGAGCTCCTCCAGGAACGACTCCAGGAGGTGAGCTGGCTCAGGATGTCCTCGTGAGAATGCGCATCGCTCTCCTGAGAGGGCCAGACGGTCCTCTCCCACCGCCTCAGCAAGCGCAGCCTCGTGTCGTGGCGGGGCACGGTCGTCGAAGATCTCCGTCGCCAGGCACATCCTGGGGTCCTCGTTCCGCTTGCTCCTCACGTCGGCGGGCGGCGTCAGCTCAATCAGTGGTAGCGTGACCTTCTCCCTCATGCCCAACGACACCGCGGCCTCAGAGGTGGCGATACCCCGGTAGAGGTCGATGGTGAGCTTCAACGCGTTCTTCAGGGGCCCTGTGCCCACCAGGAAGTTCCACGTGGTGTCGTTGGTGAACGTGACGAAGGCGTGAAGCCGATGTAGAGTCATGTAGGGAGTGCCTGCGGCGAGGATGACGTCCACGTAGCAGTACTTGGTGAACTCCGCGGGGCTGCCGTCGCACCTTGCTGATGATGCCTGCGCGGAGTGACCTTGGGAAGGCATGACAGTTGCACAAACAAAGCACAGCAAGCAGACTGCGAGAGATGTGAGGGCGGAGAACCCAAAACCCATCGGCGGTCTGCCGCATCCCAAGGCCTGCCGCGGTGTCGGAAGACCCTCGTCGTCATCCTCGGAGGCGTCTGCTGCCATTGAAACCGATTCACGGGCGCAACGGTCCCCATGCTGTGCATCGCAAGGGTCGGCTCCGGCACCGTGAGGTCCAAGTTGACCGCGAACTTTTCCACGAAGGACATGAGCGGCTCGTGCGCGTGCAACGCGCTGACGGGGTACATCTCCTCGTCGGACACCACCGACTGCGGAGCAGAGGGCGGCGCTGGCGACGGTGGTACGACCAGAGCGTCGGCATGGACCTTGTCATGGACCTTGAAGGTGTTGATGTTCACAGCACCACCAACCGCGCAAACCCCGAAGCGGGTGTCAGCGGGTTGGCGGCACTCCAGATACTCGTTAATGGTGTCGGGCACCTGCTCCTCGGCGACAGCCAAGGAGAAGGCGGAGATGGTGTCGTAGAGCTCTGGTTTGCCGTCTGCAGTGCAGCAGACGGCGTCGAAACGAGCGGCGTCGTTGTTGTCCATGGCGTTCTGGAACAGCGTGGCGAAGACGTCACTCTCGCTGTCCGCAACGCTGAAGCCGTGTGCCCCAACATGCCCGCGTGGCCCGCCGTTCGGGCAGTCCCGATGCCAATGCTTCTCCGCCGTAGCGGAGCACGTCGGGTTCCGGCACAAAGGAACGAACGTACCGGTGGGCTTGTGGAAAGCCACCTTCCCCGAAGGCTTCCCACGGAAGGTCTGCGGGAAGTTGCCGTGCTCGGGAAGAGGCTTCGCAGCGAAGCGGACTCCGTCACCATGTCCACCTCGTCCGATGGCGTTCTTCTTGTCGTTGCGGGTCGTGAAGCCCTTGGTGTCGTCGACACGGTTGTGAAGGGCTTTGATCTCTCCCTACAAATTTAGGACGCCTGTACCCGGCATGTACCCGGCATGTACTTTGGCAAGGTACATATGTACCTACCCACTCCCAACTTGGGGCCCAAAACTCAGTGAAAATCCGAGTTGTAAAAAAGTGCAATATTTCCACATATATGTCAAGGCCATGAGTGACTAAGACATCCTTGCTTGACAAGTTTCGATGTAAACAAATGAGTTATTCCTTCAGAAATGGACATCTGGAAAACAGGACTGGCGTGTACCTACGTGTACCTACGTGTACCCCGTCGACGGGCACACACTTCCAGAACGGTGCATGCGGGGTGCATGTGTACGCAATCGAGTGCGTACACATGCACCCGGCATGCACCGGGCGGGTACATGTAGATACATGCCGGGTACATGGTCCGCGTACACATGCACTCAACGTGTACCATGCAGTACATGCTGAGTACATGCTGGGTACATGGTGTCTCGTACACATGTACCGGTCATGTACCAAATGGCAGACTAGTGCATGTTGGGTACATGTGAACGCACCCCCTTAGTACGACGTGGGTACATAGTAACCCCACGCGCGTTATATATGGCGTGCACGTGTACCGACAATGTACCATGTGTGAATTTAACAATTCACCATAACAAAAACGATCATTATATACAATTACATTTACCTATGTTTATCTATCATGCCTCATCGTCACTGGGATTCTCATCTCGGACAATCTGCTCAAAGAAGTCGGCTAGCGGATCCAAGACCACCGAGGTTTCCATGCAAGGATGCTTTCGAATCACCACTTGAGAAGCAATCTCCTCGGCAAGCATAAAAGGTTCTTTTCGATCGAATTCAGTGGCCGGATTCTCTGGGTCCAATACGTAGAAGCAGTTTGAAACACTATCCGCTCCTATGATGGAATGCCTCGCACGCAAAGCGGCGGTTAAAGCTTTAGTTGGCTTCTTGAGCCACGAAACCTTGACAAGCACGTACGGTCTTCCTCCAAGCTCCACTCGATAGATGTCATCCACCCGGCCGAACCTGGAATATAAGCATCCCCCCTCCCGACATCAAGCACGTATGTACCATCACATCGATATCAAATCAGTCTCGCACCGCTCGGCTCGTGCATGTTCGGCCCGCACACTACTGCACACTGGTACATGTGCACCCAAGACGTACCCAGTATGAAGACATGACGGGTACACATGCACCCACGCGTTCCCATGTTAGGTGTGTATGTACCGAGGGTGTACGGGTACTGGTGGTACATGATTGTGCACTCACCGGTCTGTTTTTGCCTTTTCCTTTGTTCGCTCGCGACCTTTCGTCCTCACCCTCTCGACGTAAAAAGATCGGAAGTAACGCATTGCACTGTCTTGAACTTTTTGTCCATGGATGGATGCGGTCCGGAACTTCATCGTACCCACTTGCACTCGATTGAACTTGCGGCATCGAGGAGGGCAACCTTCGAGTAGAGCGCGCTCATACTCTGTGTATTGTCTTCCCAACCATGGGGTGGGGTCCAGGTCGATGTGCATCTTGTACTTGGCGGTACCCGGTGCGCCTTTGACCTGAAGGTGCGCCGTCTGCAAACAACACATGGCGCCTAAGCACTACGGAAATGCCGGGGACGTATGTACCGCGCGTGCACTGCATTACGGGTGCAGGCTAAATACACGTGTACCGGGCCAGCACTGGAAACGGTTGCGACCGGGTGCACACGTACTGACCTATGGTACATGGTGGGTACACGTGCACCCGCAATGTGCACACGTGCACCCGCAATTTCCGATTTTTTTATTTTTACGTAGAGCATTTTTAGGAATTCGCTTGTGGTCGAATGTTGGTAGGTTGCTCCAGTATTTTGTGTGTCCCTTCTCCTTGCTCTCCTGAGCCATTCCCTGAAGTTTCCTAACGTCTTTCCCGTCATGTTGTGCCGTGCGCGTGCATTTGCGTCCCTCGTTGTTAGGGTTATTTTAGGGTTCGCCTTTGTACTACAGTAGTTCCGTTTTAAGTGGGTGGGTGGTAGTGCGTCATTTGGTTGGTTGGGGTGCTTATTTTGGGCCTGTCTTGTCCATCTCGGGTGTCGCTGTAGTGTTTTCGTTGTTGTCGAGTTTATGGTTATAGCGTTACATTGCCCTGAATCCATATCTGTAACGCCCCTAATATCATTTCCTTAGCGGGCCTCATTTTTTGTATGTCGTCCCCTAGTTGTGCAAAACATTTGGGTGTTTCGGTGTGTTTTCCAAAAAAAAATTACTTTTACGTAGAGCATTTTTGGGAATTCGCTTGTGGTCGAGTGTCGGCAGTTCGCCCTCATACTTTGTGTAGCGTGTCTCCCTACCCTCCTGAGCCATTCCCTAAAGTTTTTTCCTGCCCCTCTCAATATATGGGGCTGTATGAAGTCATTTGTGTCTTTAATTGGTAGGGTTTCGGTAGGGTTCGCCTGCATATCGTGGTAATGTCGTGCAAACTTGCCGAGTGGGAATGTAATCCTAATATTGCTATCGGTGTACCATGTATTCTTTTGTTTAAGTATATATATGCAGCGGTACATTGCTGCCGTCCTCTTCTATCGTTCGTACATGCCATGGGAATTCAGTTTATGTTCATTAGTTTCGTGTTGAGCATGTTTAGTGCCTGTGGGCCCCGCCTCGAACTTAATGTGTTGTTTCTATAACTTAGCAGAGCCAAGGTGGGTATAGTACACCGGCCATGTACCAACTGAAGAACGGTAAGGTGCACGTGTACCCGGAGTGCACGCATTACTTTATGAAGGGAAGAACGCACCTTGCATCGACATCGTCGGTGTCGTGAACGGGTCGTTGTCGACCGTGTTGTCGCCATGCATGCGCCGGGGCCGGGCGAAGATACCGAGGGCGTCCCCGACGCTCCTGCCCATGTCGCATGGATCTGCATACGGGAAGACATTGCGGGTACATAATACGTACCGAACATGTATAAGGCGGCATAAGGTACTTACACGGACG
Organism: Cymbomonas tetramitiformis; assembly: GCA_001247695.2. Lineage (NCBI taxonomy): Eukaryota > Viridiplantae > Chlorophyta > Pyramimonadophyceae > Pyramimonadales > Pyramimonadaceae > Cymbomonas > Cymbomonas tetramitiformis. Next base: position 30,267 of record LGRX02007062.1, read on the forward strand.
CATGCACCCGGCATGTACCCGGCGGCAGGTACATGCCGGGTACGCATGCCGCGCCGCGAGCAAGTACACGTTGGGTACAAGGTAGAGTACACGTGTACACGGCATGTACGCATGGACGAATACATGTGTACCGCATATGTACTATCACCGTACGTTTTCGGTACATGGAGACCTTATCAGTACGCAAATAATGTTCTTGCATGTACCCGAACGTAATTGATGGGTACATATGTTATTTCTGCACCCAACTTTGGCTTCATTCTTGTACTTTTGTGTACTTGCTCGCGGCGGATGCTGGGTACAATTAGGGTATACATGAACCATCCCGTTCCTAAAATCCGCCGCGAGCAAGTACAAGAATGAAGCCAAAGTTGGGTGCAGAAATAACATATGTACTCAGGCTTGGTAGATGCAAGTGCATGCGAGTACAATTTACACTTTTCCGACAGCTTCAGGTACAACCCAGGCGCACGTGTACCCAAGCGAACATCACCAAAACGCAAAAAAAAGTCACCAAACCCCCCAAAAACAAGATAGCCTCATTTTAAAGCGCACGACGAGCGCAAAAAATAATCGAGTGCACGACGAGCCCGAAAAACACTTTAGTTGCACGAAAAATGTCAGGGTCATGACCGATGACATATGTGTCATACATGTCATACGTGTCATACCTGTCAGACATGTCATACCATGTCATGTCATGTCGTGTCATATATTATTATGACAGTCGTCAGTACGGTCGACCATGACTGTACATGTCGAGTCGCGTCATATATTATTATGACAGTCGTCAGTACGGTCGACGATGACTGTACATGTCGCCAGATGATAATGTCACATCATCTGTCATTATTCAAGGAAAGACTTGAATGACCCTGTCATCGAGAGTTCGTACGTCGAACTCGAAGATGGCAAAGCAAAGATACATCTTGAATACAAACAAGAACCATCTTGCTTTAAGCATGTGCGGAACACGCATGCACAGTATGAACGAACTAGTCGTTATTACAATACTGGTCGTTCAACCTACGTCTCGGGTTCACAACCCAATGGCGGTACCATCTACGATGATGGGAGACGTATGGTACAAAGTGAGGAAGCGTTGTGCTTCAGCAGTTCTTCATTCAGAGACTGCAACTCACAACCCGCTATACTATTACACTTGTGTGTGCCGTTCAACAGCACAGTGTTTATTTGATATACTGTATAATATTTGTGGGCTCGCATATCAGCCCTAACATAATGGTATTCTAATTTAGCTCGTCAAGGCACGAACGAGAACTCAATTGTGTGCAGCGCATAGATATCATTAATTTGTGTTGACAGGTTGCGGAGCACATAAGGCGACGCACTCGCATAAATTGAATATTGATATATCCGCTGCAATAGCGAAGATAGCGTGCGAGAAAATTTTCGCGTTCACAGAAGCGCACTCGCAGAAACAGCTGATCGCACATACTACACGATAAGGTGTGCATATGGCATACATCCGCGCAGCAATGAGACGTACTCGCATAAATGGTTCGCAAATGTATACATGTTCGCAGATGCGACGTGAAAGCATAATCATAAGCGGAATCGTTTCCGCGCGGAAAGTCATCAGCGCAGCATTACAATTTTCGTGATTGCACCAAATTGCTTTTTGTACGGCTTCATACATGTTGATGCGCGATATACTAATTTGCAGTTGGCAGCATGCGCGATGGTCACTAATTTGCAGTTGGCAGCATGCGCGATGGTCGCATATTTTTGCAGAAGTGGATCGCAGCTTACAGCATGCATGCCAATTACATGCGCGCGCTTGTATGAATCACGCTCGAAAATTGTTCAGAATGATATATGGCATAGTGGTCATCGACGGAATTTTGATCCGTATACATGTCAGCGCTCGTATAATGCGCTGATGAATGGCGACGACAATACATGCTTTTCATCAGCAGCGCGCCCTTTTGCATAAGTTATTTGCAGCGTGCTATGAAAGATTTCAATTTGCGATGATGATGATGTCGAGATGTTGCTGAGATCAACTGCATAAATATTCTTAATCATCAGCATTCATGCTCATCAGAAATATAATAATGTGTGCACAATATGTGTGTGTGTGCTGATCCACACACTGAACGGCATGAGATCGGCCAACAAAAGCCAGCCCATCACCATCCCAGTGGATGTGAAAAGCAAATCAAGAGCAGGGCGGGGCCGTGACAAGATACCACAAACTCATACATATTCCCAACCCAGATGCAAGGCAGCATGGAAGGATGATACGATGTGACCGATCATCGCCCAACAATTGTTGGTCTCTGGGTAACGGAGTAAGCGGACCCTGCTGGCATGCCCCCCAGTGGCTCCCGGTCGATGGATGGGACCTGTTGGTCCATGGTTATGTCATGAATGCAGTCACACCACACAGCATGGACACCCCATGTCAAAAAAGGAAACATGCGGGCACCTAAGTGCTCCCCACAAAATTCAAGGGAGAACACAGAAGTTGTACATCACCACCTTCTGCCTCTCCTCGCAGCACGATAGACGAATCTACCGAGCTCTCCAAGAGGCAGTGCCCGCCAGAATGGCACCACAGGGATAACCGCCTCCCAAAACCCACTTCCACCCGGCGGCCGTCCCCGTTCACAGCGATCCGCCAGTACTTCATATCAAGGTCAAAGAACGCAAGTCCCCCGGCATGTGTAATAACCATGAGCACTGTACACGGAGAGGGAGCTAGCGTCAGACGAATCCAAGACGCTCCCAAAAAGCGAGCCGTAGACGAATCCCCGACGCACTCAAAGAGGCAGTACCCATCAGAAGGGTACCACAGGGACAGCCACATCCCATCATCCAAATCATTCCAGTGGCCGTCCCCGTTCACAACGAGATGCCAGTACCCCATAAAGTGGGTATCGATCACCAGTCCCCCGGCAGGTGAAAAAGCCCCAAGGCACTGGACATAAATAGAGCCAGCCGCAGACGAATCCCCGACGCCCTCAAAGAGGCAGTACCCGCCAGAAGGGTACCACAGGGACAGCCACATCTCATCATCCAAATCATTCCAGTGGCCGTCCCCGTTCACAACGAGATGTCAGCACCCCATAACGTGGCTGTCAACCACCAGTCCCCCGCACACACACACACACACACATATGCACACATGCACACATGCACACACATCACTTGCAGCAATCACCAACATGCAGTACATGCATTATTATACCATGTATACATATTTTATGCTGAGTGATTGCAACATTGTGAATTGTGCGTGCATTAATAATACAGCTTGATCACGATACCAGCTGTAGGGTATATATATCAGTTTGATCACGTTAGCAACTGGTATACTAGCATCATGCTGTGATACATGAACATTGCATAAGCACATTGCAGTGCATGCTAAACTATATTAGAACCCATACAGTATAAGGTGCCTGTTCAGTAATCTTAACACAGTAATTAGCTCAATGTGACCCGGTGGAGTCGAGATACTCCTCGGACAACATATTGTTCTACTGTGGATTACTGAAAGGATACTCACCGGAGCTGTATGTGAAATATACCCAGCAACTCATTTTGTAAATGAGATTATTTTGGAATTACAATACTCCTAAGCTTAATATATCATGCTAGATGTATTCAGTGCATGGTATGCTGATAATCCTGCATGATGAACTGTCTGGAAATGTTGTAATGTCCAGAAGTTATCTTACTGTAAAGTGTGTAAAAGTTATCTTACACACACACACTGATAAAAGTGCTAATCAGTAAGCACTGCATACACACACACTGCATTGTATGTATTAACATTCACTGATTCAAAGTGAATTGATTAACTTAAATATCTACTATGTGTATGATAATGTACATACCATTTTCCAAACACATGTGCGTGGAAAATGTCAATGATTGCGATAGATAAGGGAGCAGGATAAGACAACATGCTGTAGGGCTGGATGGAGTTATCTCCAGACCCGAAGGCAAGATACTGCACCCATGAAACAGCTGGTAACTGTTGGGTGCAGTCCACTCGTCATTCCACATATCATCGCTGGAGCAATAACAACAACTACGTTGCATATTGACAGTTGATTCAGAACTGATCAGTTCAAATGCATGCAACTCTCAGATCAGTATCTACATGACATCTGATAATAGTTGTTAAGGACAACACACACATACAAATGTGTTGTGTTAAATTGCTGTGATTGTATCAAGCAATGTCCAGATATGTTCTAAATAAGAAATATCATTTTGATAAATCTTAGAGCACAGACCTATGCTCAGAACAGATCATAGATTGACAAATATCACTAAAGTGGATGTTCCTAACTGGATGTTCCCACTTAAGTTGATAACTTATATATCACCAGAATGTACATTTGCTGCCATGGGTTTAAATCAGTAAAACCCAGAATGCTATCAACCATAGATGTTGATATACAGCACAATTCACTTATTTGCCATGAAATTTATCATGTGCAAAAGTGAAGTTTATTGCAGTGATTCTGTACTTTACATTCCACATATACACTGAGATATGTCACCAAGCAAGGCAATATATCAAATAGCCAAAAAGCTGTAAAATGGGTAAAAAACTTCCACGCATGATTTAAAAATTGAAATTTCGACCCCATTTTATTTTGAATTATGATTCTATACCTATTAAGGTATTAGAAAAACATAATGACCATGGTCATATCTCATGTAACACCCTAGATATTAGGTGTGTAATATATAGGGGTATACATATTGGCTGTAACATCATGCGTAAAAATGCTCCACGCATGATTTTAAAATGAAAAAATCGGGTTGATTTTTTTTGCTGATCTGATTATTCAGCTATCAACGAATATTCCCTGATTTATACAGCACTTGTAACACCCTGTAACACCCCTAAAATTAAATGTGTGTGTCAGGGGTGTAACGTACCCTCTGAAAACCACCTTACATTCATTTAAGTATTAAATGCAGTTTTGCTTAAAACCCTTTGCAAAAAAATTATACTGCTTATTTTTTACCTATTTTAGGGTTACTGATGGCAAGTAACACCCTAACATCACTGTGGGGGATAAGGGTCACTGTAATGTAACATACCCTAAATGCCACCTATTTATTGGATACACTTTGTGTTTGGCAGATATATATCATGCTGTAATCAGCACGGACATGATAATATTACGGGCAACAACCCTAGAACTGTATAAACTGCTTCCTACAAGGACTGCAAGCTATAAGCTATAAGCTATAAGCTATAAGGTATATAAGCAACTGACCTGCCTATATGTTCACACTTCCTCAAGGAGGGAAGAAGATGGATAGGATCACATACATATCCATTTTATATTCCGATCTGGTGATTTCTGATGGATTGCTTTTGATAAAATCACTGCATCCACAAGTAACGTTGAAATCTGTACAACGTTAAAATCCACCATCACTAACAAAGTGTAAACTCGGATGGGAAATTATATCCCAATGACTATAAGTTGACTCTTGCTCAGCATTTACATTCTCGAGTAAGTTTGGAATGCTGAACTATATACATAACATATAACCTGATACCATGCTTAATTGCATATCCTGGATCAGAAGATGATAGTTATATAATGTATATATATATATATCCCACCTGATATACTTTGGCACTATAGCCGTACATAAGAGTGGGAAGGACAAGTGCATCGCTGAAGGACTGGTTGATATAGTTCCAGTACTGAAGGCAGAATTTGGCACCCGAATAACAGCTGATAACTGTTGGTGACCACCATGCAAGACCTTCCAAGCGTAACTCCTTTGTCCTGAGATGCAAGTGAATTGTTCATAATATGTTGACATCACATAAAAGCATTCTGATAAAAACCCTATATATTCATATGAGTTGTCATCACTACAATGACATGGGTTTTTGAATCGTCGAAATGAGTATAACTCCGATGAGTTCATTAGTACAGAATAAGCTGTTGAGATTATTCCTCCGGCTGGATTGCAATCATTCACAATCCCTGTACATTCCGGTGACAAAATATTGCACTGGACTGATCACTATATTGGTATAATCTGTGATATATAAGTCACCAGAGAAAGCATTGCAATCAGCACAATGCTGTCTAGACTCACAAAGATGAGTAACATATATTCTCAGATGTAATAATTAGAGGCACAATGTGACCTACGCTAAAATCGCGTATGCTCGGGCACTGTATTGTGACTTGCGCTAAGATCGTGTATGCATGGACACAACATGACTCGTGCCAATGACGTGGACATATATATTTTATGCCACGACATTACATCTGAAATCAATAAATCACTCAGAGAGAAGGTGTTGACATCAGTATAGCACCATTATACATATAGTCATGAGGATTTTAAAGAAGACATAATCTCTCCGATATTGACAAACATGGTACATATATATATATATATCCATGCTCTCTGATCATATATTGATATCCCACAGCATACGATGATGGTAATAGCAAGCCACTTCGCCGCTGGAGGGTAGTGTTGTATATATACAGCACATGCTTGGGCACTATATGACCCACGCTGATGACGTTAATTCGGGCTGCATCCCAATAACTGCGATGCACCTTCGGTGCGATGGGCTGCAACCCGAGAACTGCTATCCAGCTTCATAGAAAGCTTCCACGTCATCACATAGAGGTCGGACCTCTGTTGTATTTGAACGGCGCTTGACAACCGCCTAGCAATACACTTCCTTGAGGGGGGAAGATGATAAGCTAGAAATACAACTAAAAACCAAATAAATAATAAATAATAAAGACAAATAATAAAACAAGTAAGTTGCATCATTGTTTTTGTTTTGGTAAGCCTGACTATATACAGTCAAACCATGCAGAACTCCATGAAAGTTGACACATACATCAGCCATGACATTCATATGAGCTTGATTTTGAAGACCTAGACATTGTATACATCTGGTCTAGCATGTATCCAGACTAGAATTGTATACTGACACGGTGCAAGCACTATAGCCTCTGCCACCAATGATCATTGAAAAGGGCAACCATTCTTGATACTTCATACATATCATCTTATTGTATCATTAAAGGTGTCAAGATTACTCAATGCAATATGCAGGCTACAGCCTGAGTACAACACCTAGAAAGGTCAAAGCCACTGAGCTGACCAATGCAGCATAAATGCTAGCTGCCTTGAAGGCTATACAATAAGCCTATTGCCCTTATGTCTTGATATGTATCCGTGTATTGGCATCTCTTTGAGGTAATTATGCCTACTGAATGAGCCATACCAACCATCTTGTCTTCATTGATCATTACATATCTGATCATATCGCCATTGAGCAATGCCTATTCTGTGAGATTATATATCACGAGGCATTTCATTAGTGCACATTAAACAATTATAGTGCAACAAAGATCATCAGCTCTTCATCCTACCAAAAGGTTGAGTTGTTGTCAATTGATTTTTCAGACACCATTTCTCAGAGGTCTATTCATCATGAAAGACAGAGTCTGTGCAATCATGGCTATTTAGCCTCCGACATAGCTGACATAGCTATTTAACTTATGACCCAACCGTTGTTAAGCAGCCTCCACGCTATATAGCTGAAAAATGGCAAGCAATCTCTTCGGTCATTCTTGGGCATAGAGCAATCAAGCACAGCCAATCCAGGATGTTTTTCCCAAAATTCTCCAAGAGTTACTCATATTTTCCATGTGTCATATGAAAACAGCTAATATACCGCCCTATGATGGGAGTCATCTCCTTCAGCGAGGGGAAGTGGTTATGCTGTAAAGTTGACCAATCTGATCATCATAAAAGTGACAGATTTGAGAAAATCGATTGAAACTTGTATTGAAAATGACCATTCCTTACAATAAGGTATTGCACCTAAGGAAATAAAGGTTTCATCGTCTGAAATAGGAAAAGAGTTTTACATTGACTCTAGTTCCTGAATTCAGACTTACATAGAAAATATGTTCTTTCCTGTGCATATAGAAAGTACATTAGATTCAGATTCTGAGCATACAAGTGGACTTGAATGCACTCGGGTTTGTACTGAGTTGCAATTGTCCAAAGTTTTTATTCTGACATCATTATATATTTTTGGAATAGCATACAATGGTATAAACCATCCACATATAGATTGACATCATACTTGTGGTTTCATATCATTTTGGCACATAATACACACATGCTTCATTGAGGAATTATAACTCTTTGAAAATTCATTCTGGAATGTTTAGAAATTTGTTGCCTCAACTATTAGGCCACGAAGTCTTGGGAAAAGCCATGGCGGAACTCGAACCCGCAATCTGCAGCTGGTTTCCAAGCGCAGTTCATCCTCATTCTGGAAAATGACAGAAATTTTATAGTCATAAAACAAGTCACAATTCTATCGGATTGAAATGACACATTCATCATTCATATTTCTTTATCATAACAAGTCTCAAAAATAAAATTTTATTGCCCAAAAATAAAATGGGCACCATTGAGATAAGTGATCATGTGCTGAAGAATATACACATATCACTAGACAATGCCATGTTCTATTCATAATGAAATGACATGTCAGCCATCCATCAACTACGAAAATACAACTCGTAGTAAGTTGTTGTCATTACGGACACTTCTTGATTGACTCTCTATTAGCTTCGATACCAAAGTTAACTTCGGTACCATCACTGATTTCATTGTTCATTATGACAATCATTATCCAGAATCATTGTCTAAAATGGGCACACCATAGTGACCCTGAATTGACAGAATATGTGGGCTGCAACCCAACGACTGCATTTGACATCATCTGGCATTTGCCACATTCAAAAACGTCAGGCATATTGCCAATATGACGTAGAGAAAATCAATGTTCAGATTGACATTGTAACCTCTAAAACATTCGATGAGTAATCTCAGTCTGATTCTCTATCAAACCATTTTCACATAACATAATGATTGAATAACATCCTCCATCACCATCTGATTGGTTTGATACATCTCTTTTTTCGAGGGGGAGGAAGAATATAGATTCATTCATTTTCATACAGCTGCCACAAATTGATTTACATCATTGTGATTTTGCTTGGAAGATTAAAAATCTTATCAAAAGTTCCAGCATTTGTGTATAGCAGCCATAAAGTTGATGATGACACGGTACACCATGCCGATTGAAACATCAAATGAAGTCTTATTTGACTTATTGACACATAAAGTTCATTATGAAGAAATCATAGATGCATTTTTCTCCGGCTCTATCATATTATATGAAGGGCACTGACATAGGAGAACGATGGTTTTTCAAATGTAAATAAGCTATATTGTAAGCTTACGACCATCACTTTGACGTCAACAGCCTGAGTTGCTGATTGTCGAAATTCAAGAGTTGAAGGATTCGTTGAATCAACCTTGATACATGTGTTTTGATTCATAAATTGTTGATCCATGGTTTCTCCCCAAATCTAGAGAAGCTGGCACACAAGTTGTTGCCAATGTCTTAAGGAAAGCATCTGAGCAAAGGATTGCCAGTTGTGCCATCAGGCATCGAATTCCATGAACAGCAAAGCCGAGTGAGTAAATCCGCCACTCTAGCTATTTGCCCGTCATTCCTTCCAGGTTCATGACAAGAGACAATTCATCAAAGTCATACACCAATGCATAAGTCACATGCATGGTTGCACAGTTTGTATCCGAATGCCATTCCATCAAGGTTAAGCATCTTGACAGTAACACTGGCCAACCAAAAGCCTTCCTGTCTTCGGATATCTTGAGCATTCTCATTTCCAGCTCCATTATGGACTAGGAAGCATCATGACTGTGCCTCGCCAGGACGCTAATCCTCAAAGCCGCACACTTGAGGCGAGCCTTATGAGACAGTGACCTTTGGCTTGTGGGGCGTCAACCCCTTATCAAATCCTGAACACTTATTGACACCCGGATAAATGTATCATGATGCAACTTAAGTGGGATTATAAGTTCCATATAATCATATTGTCTACGTATGCTGAAGGCATAACTGCCGCATATGATCACTATAGGTCGCAGCTTCTATAACATTGTGGCTTCTGAGTCAAAAGCTGATAGCCAATGACTTTTTGCCAAAAATTGCCGACCAAATAATAATCAGGCCGTGGAAACATATACCCAAGAGGTTTTCGTCCATCGGTCATATATATATATCAGGGCTGCATCCCAAGAACTGCGATGCGCCTTCGGTGCAATGGGCTGCAACCCGAGAACTGCAGGGTTATATCCCTAACATTTTTACCCTGCATCAAATTGATATGACAGGAGCAGGAATTGATCCTTCCTTGCTAAGGTGTAGTGAGCCTTGTATAAATCATACCCTTACACAGATACGCATATGCGGGTACCAATATCTGTGAAAAACTGCTAATGCTACCTTTGCCAAGACCGTGGTTTGTCATCGGATTCTGTGGCCAGTAAATCCGCGCTACCGGATAACTGAGGTGGACGGAGTTGTGATCCTGAGTTATGTTTGACACACATAACTAAAACGAATTTCACATTAGTACGTGGCGAATCCATTCTCACTCATCGCGATAGATGTTCGTCAAAGCGTGCGTACTGGACCATATCAGGAGTTTGGCAGACGGGTGAGGATTTAAAGTGGACTTATAAAGACCCTCCGATATCTCGTAAGCAGGGCCTTCTCCGTTTGCATTAAAAACAAGCCCCAGAATCGGGCTCCCCATCGCTACCTATGATCCTCCATAGTAGCTTCAGGAGGGGAGGAAGGGTTGGGTGCACTATATAAGGCCGAGTATCGTTCGTTAAAACGTCGATCATCGTTCGCAAAGGCGTCGACGGCTAGCGCAAATAATCCGTAGCGTAGACTTCGGATGCTTTGAATCGTCACTCTGACGCACGATACGTGTGGATCAATCAGTAATCCAGCGTCAATCTGCATCACGAAACGCAATTCATTGAACCTTCAAAGGTGGGCTACATCCTGAGAACTGTAAGGTGAGGGACTATTGAAGTCCTCGTCGTCGCTCTGTCCAGTCAGGGTGAGGGCGGAGAACGTGCGCGCGGCAGGCGGTACGTGGGAGTCCGCCCCGTTTTGTGCGTAGCACTCACGGGTCCATTGCTGGATGGTGGCAAGGGACTCCGCCGCACGTTGGTCGTGCAGCAAAAGGCGGTTGACAACCGGGGCATAGAAAACCGGGTCGAGGGACGCTTGATGTACAGGGACTTGACCTCCATGTCGTCGAGGGTGCTCTTCCGTCGAGCGGACCGGAGAGCGGCGTTGAAGGCGGCGATAGTCCGTGCGTGACGGGTCGAACTGGGTGATCTTGATGGCCAGAAGGTCTGTGGTGCCCTGAAAGGGTCCGCCGGAATCCAGAAGCATCCTGGCGATCTCCAGCAACATTTCCCATCAAACGGGTGTGCCTCCGCCGAAGACTCCATCCAGTCCGCCGCGGGCGACACCGGAGCGATGATGTACTCCAGTGTAGAAAACAACAGCTTGTTCGCCTCAGCGCGGACGGGCAGGGTGGCATCCTCCAGGTCGAACAGAGAAGAAAACACGTCCTCCTCAGCGACGAAAATATCCCGTAGCGCCAGAACCAGACGGGCGAAAACGGAGCTGACGTTCGACTCCGTACCGTGAAAACGCCCATGTTTGTCGGCGTACACCTTCTTGATGACGAGCTTGGCGGCCCGCTCGTCGAAGGACTCCTTCGCCAGACGTCTGACCTCGTCGAGGAACATCGCCCCCGCTGATTGGGCAGCCGGTGCAGTCGCAACCGTAGGAGTGGCGGGCGTGGTCGCATGTCTGGCTGCGGCATCGTCGAAAATGGTAACCAGTGAGCGGCGTGCGGCCGCAGTGTGTGATCTCGTAGAAGTACCCATGATGAAATGACTATAGAGACAGGGTGAGGTGGACAATGCGAGGCGAGGCTAACGGTGTGGGCGACGGCTTGCGAGTTGTGGCGGGTCGTCGAGGATAAATCGGGGAAACAGCAAATATAACGCGGTCGTGTGGGACGAAAGGACGTGATCAATGCCGGACGGTATACTGGTGACCAAAACAACAACATCCAGCCCAACGATACTGCACGAAAAAATAAGCTGCCGTAACGCGCGCCCCAATTGTCCAATCAACCGCGCGTCCGTAACTGAGCCATACCGCCCCTACCGAAAACCTCTCTAACACGGGCTCCTCACCCCATCTCAAGCGCCGGTGTTTAGCCGATCATGGCCAAAGTCGCAGTGTAAAATTAAGAGTGCGTGGGACCAAACCTGCTGAATATATCAGCTGGACCGTATATTCGGTGAGACAGATAATCAGAATAGATAACCCGTGAGAATACTCAATCTTCCCGTTATATGTTCGGGGTCTAGGGTTCCGGGACCGGTGACAGCCATACACCCTAACTATAGGAATGACAGTCGGGGCGTCACTTCCAGCAGTATATATGTCCTTCTATACGAGTCTAGTGATCCGCTTGTTCCGTCGGCTCTCGGGTCCCCACTGCCTGTTGAGCTGGTTCTAGCATATAGACCAAAAGTAACCGCCACCACCAAGGTCATAAATGTAAATACTATGCAGTTTCACTTGAAAATAAATTAGTTTGGCTCATAAATACTTAACTATGATGGAGGAAGTGATATTGCTAACCACTAGAGCTATGACGACTAGGGCGTCCTCAATATCATAGCGGACACCGGGAGTCGAACCCCCGGCGCCCCGGTTGAATAGGTTGGCTAGATAGTCTAGACGGTTGATTCCAACCTATTCAACCGGGGCACCGGGGTTCGACTCCCGGTGTCCGCTATGATATTGAGGACGCCCTAGACGCCATAGCTCTAGTGGTTAGCAATATCACTTCCTCCATCAC
>LGRX02007063.1:0-37520 GCA_001247695.2 Cymbomonas tetramitiformis
TCGCAAAACTTGTACAACATCTTATTTAGATGCGGGCATTTCCCCTTCCCCCGGATCAAACATTTTGCACACTCACAGAAGCTGCCCACGCCCATAATGTTCATAGCATCGACGAGCCCTACATAGTCAAACACGGCGGCAAGAAGCATCGCCCGGCATTGGAACACGTCGTCCGTGAAGGAGTCCCAACATGGAAACCCAACTTCCCAAAGTTCCAAAAGCTCGTCTACCAACTTCTCGTAGAGGATGGTGGTGTTCTTCGGCTTCCCCGCCATCATTCCCCACAACTCAAGGTTCACAAACCTCTTGCGGATTTCCGGTGGCAAGTTCAGCACTTGAAAGTAAATAGGGAAAACCCCCGACTTGTCCTTCCAAACGGTGGCCCCGTCGGCGCAAAGCATGAGGATGACGTTGCGAGGGTCCTTGAAGAAGTCGGGATATGCAGCTTGCTTCGCCTTCCACTCAGATCCATCTGCAAGATACATAAATACAACTTAAATTCATTCAAGTAGTAGGAATCAGGAAGTCGTACGGAAGATGTACGGAAGACATTCTGTACATCTTCTGTACGTCTTCGGGGCAATGCAGGATATGCTCTATCATTGTGTTACTCACCGGGAATGTCTTCCAGAATGCCTTCCTCAGACTTTTCCCGCGTGGCGTGCGAACGCATGAGCCCAGCAACGCCGGGATGGCTGTAAATTGCTTGAAGTAAATCCTTTAAATGCCAATGATAGAATTGGCACTTCGCCTTCCCTCGCTTTGCACTCGGGGTGGCTTCGGCATTCCGGGTGTCGTCCGCACCCTCGGCATTCACCGCACCGCACCGATCCTCACCTCCCTCCCAACGGCATGCCCCGCACCTTGGACAGTGGTCAAAGTCCGCGAATTGTTTTTCGAACATCGCGCACCCATGCGGGCAAAGGTCCACCACTAGGAGTGGGATATCCATGACCTTAAACCGAGCAATGCTTTGTTTGAAGGAGTCGGGCAAATTAGAAAACACGTCCGGGTGATTAGTTTTCAAAATGTGCAGCAGTTGCCCAAAGGATTCTTGAGTCATATTGCCATCCAGATTCCACTCCAATAAGTCGAGTAGGGTATCCTCGGAGCTCGTCGCTGCGGTCTGTCATCGAAGGATAAAACGGAAGACGTCAGGAAGACGCACGGAAGACGTCCTATGTAACTTCCGGGCGTGTTCCGGGTACAAAAGACATCACACTATATACAATTTTCAATTCTGAGCAAAATATTCAAACAGCGAACGTTACCTCCATATCAGCCAAGTTCTCCAACGACTTTAATTTTCCTTCGATTTCTTCCGTCACCTTTCTAGCAAGTTCCGGGTCGACATGGTCGAGTAATTCGTCGAGCTCTTCTTGAACGGCTTCCGGGTCCGGCAAGTTTCCATCGGCATCGGCATCGTCAAGGGAACCGGAATCGGCATCTTCCTGCCAACCACAATCACTTTCAATGGGCACGAGATACATACGTGCCAATTGTGAAGGACGACTGCATTACCTATCAGGAGTAACCGATTTTGATATGTACCTTCATTCTCATGAAGACATGCGGATGATACCTGGAAGACCTTTCGCACGTCTTCCGGGTACCTTCCGCGAGGGTTACCTGAGAATGATAGTCTTTCTACCCGGATTTGCACACCTGATCCGACTCCTCGCCATCGGGATGTTGCTCATCGTCGTCCACAGCCTCTTCCGGAAGCGTCGGAAGGCATACAATCTGTTTGAACATAGTCCTATGTCGAGACCGTGTCCTCATGGTGACGAAGCGCATGGATGAGTGACACGCGCCACAATCACACACCACCATCCCGGGGTCACGGTTGGACGTGATACCAACGGCGGCCCCGTCATCTTCTTGCGTCTCACCCGCCAACTCGACGGGTGTGGGAGGCATGTTGCGGTGTGCTACGGGGCCTTTCATCCGCCTGCGCAAGCATGTCACACGCATCCGCCGGGAATAAGCTTGACCGGAATGAGCCCGGAAGATGCGCGGAAGACGCTCGGGACGTCTTCGAAACGACTTCCGACGGAGCGTGCAGGCATACATCTTTCATGGAGATACGGGCATGCCGTGCCAACCGGTTCGCACCTTCGTGTTGGCCTCTCCGGGGGGAGGGGGTCACGGTTGGACGTGATACCAACGGCGGCCCCGTCATCTTCTTGCGTCTCACCCGCCAACTCGACGGGTGTGGGAGGCATGTTGCGGTGTGCTACGGGGCCTTTCATTCGCCTGCGCAAGCATGTCACACGCATCCGCCGGGAATAAGCTTGACCGGAATGAGCCCGGAAGATGCGCAGAAGACGCTCGGGACGTCTTCGGAACGACTTCCGACGGAGCGTGCAGGCTTACATCTTTCATGGAGATACGGGCATGCCGTGCCAACCGGTTCGCACCTTCGTGTTGGCCTCTCCGGGGGGAGGGGGTCACGGTTGGACGTGGTACCAACGGCGGCCCCGTCATCTTCTTGCGTCTCGCCCGCCAACTCGACGGGCGTGGGAGGCATGTTGCGGTGTGCTACGGGGCCTTTCATCCGCCTGCGCAAGCATGTCACACGCATCCGCCGGGAATAAGCTTGACCGGAATGAGCCCGGAAGATGCGCAGAAGACGCT
The DNA here is from genome assembly GCA_001247695.2 of Cymbomonas tetramitiformis. Classification (NCBI taxonomy): domain Eukaryota; kingdom Viridiplantae; phylum Chlorophyta; class Pyramimonadophyceae; order Pyramimonadales; family Pyramimonadaceae; genus Cymbomonas; species Cymbomonas tetramitiformis. The sequence continues at coordinate 2,638 of LGRX02007063.1, forward strand.
CAGGACGTCTTCGGAACGACTTCCGACGGAGCGTGCAGGCATACATCTTTCATGGAGATACGGGCATGCCGTGCCAACCGGTGCGCACCTTCGTGTTGGCATCTCCGGGGGAGGGTCCTCGGGCTCATGGACTTCGGTATAGGTCATGTCCACAACTTCATCCATTGGGGCCGGAGGTGAAGGTGTAAGCCTTTGCGGATTCATCCGCCTATCCCCATCACTCACAAGCTCCGGAGGACGATGATATGGTTCGCCCGATGCGATTGCATCCCGTATCTTCAACACCATTCCTTGGAGATTGATGCCAATGGGAGGCTCAAGCAGCCACTTATGTTGTCGAAAGTGCACCGTGCCCGGATCATCGGCCAAGTCCAATGGATCGGAGAAAATGTCCTCCCACGTATGCTTCTTAAAGCCCGGTTCATGCAAGTCTGAAATTGCTTGCACATAGCCAAAAAACTCTTGAACCGAGAAAAGCACATTAGTGGGCTCGGCTAAGCCGAAAGGTGGCCGGTTGCTTTGACGCGGCACGCAAATACGAACCGCGTCATGATCTTCAGCCCTGCGAAAACATTGTGATGGTGAATTCATAGAAGACACGTGGAAGACGTCCGGAAGTTGCGCAGAAGATGCTCCACACATCTTCGGTTGTATGCATTCCAAACTGCATAAATGTGCATGATAGATGCATGTGGGTTATGGAGACAAGCAAGCACCTTGTTGCAGGGGAATGCTCATGAATGTAGACGGATTCCCCGAGCCATGCCGTCATCTCATGATCCAGCTCGCGGGATGGCGACACCGTAGACAACCAATCGTGCACCGCTGCCATCTTCCCCTTCAAGACCTCCGGCTTGGATTGACGGAAGACCTCCGCCGCGGATTCGGGGGGGGGTTTAGTGAGCATCGCTCGTTTGAAGGACGACATTTTGGTCTTTGGGGGCGCTTCCCCCTTTTGGAGATGCGCGGCACGTTTACTTGCCATTCTATCTCCTATACAAAGGACACTTGGCCAAGGTAGTGCGGAGGGCATCCTGAAGACAAACACTCAGAAGACGTTCAGAAGTCACTCAGAAGACACGCGGAAGGCATCTCCCGACATCTTCCGGACGTCTTCTTGACTGTGCTTGCGGAAGATACCCCAGATACCTTCTGTACATCTTCCGAACACCTTCGGGGAATATATGTCTTCCTGAACCCAGAAGAGGTGCGGAAGACACGCGGAAGACACGTGGAAGACACGCAGAAGACACGCGGAAGACATTTTTTTGACATCTTCCGGACGTCTTCTTGACTGTGTTTGCGGAAGATACCCCAGATATCTTCTGTACATCTTCCGGTTGTCTTAGAGATGTCTTTGAGGAAGACATGTCTTCTGGAAATCTGCAACTTGTAGAAGTTCCACCGAACGTCTTAACACCCCTCTTAGGGGCGTCTTCCTCATTTTTTTGACGATCTTCTACGCGTCTTCTAATGTCTACCTAGGCTAGGTGCCTACGTTCGGTGGAACTTCTACAAGTTGCAGATTTCCAGAAGACATGTCTTCCTCAAAGACATCTCTGGAGGGTAACAAGATGCACAGAAGATATCTGGGGTATCTTCCGAATGTTTTTTTTTTGGGTGTTTTTGTATTTTTTGAAAAAAAAACTATAAAAAATCGCGAAAAAACAAAAAAACATATAAGGTGCGCAATATTGGGCAAAACCGTACTGTGAAGGTAGAATTGCAAAAAAACACGTGGTTTGTTCGGGAGAGGGTCAAACGTACCAAGTTACTAAGTTAAAACGGCCGCCTAATTTGGTAGAAGAAACTGCTCTTGTTTTAGAGCACCATCGCTCCTAGCAACGGTCGAAGAGTCGATCACGCGCGCAGCGGACAGTGCAATCTGCGGTCCAGAAAAACCCCCCCGTCTTAATCGGACGGTCTCCATGAGTTACAGAAACTTAAAATGGCATGAAGGCGTGGGTGGGCACCCACGACGCCCCTTGTGCACTAGCGGCGTCGTTGGCGGTAATCGCCTCATATCGCTAGAACACAAGGGGTATCGTGGATGCCCATGCCTCCAAGGGGATTCGAACCCCTCACCCTCGCGCGAGACGCGTTCGGCTTACCATATTTGACCACTCGGCCATGCACCCACGATGATGGAAACTCGCTGCACGGCAAAAGTTATATTCAATAAAAATCGCGTTTCCCTACAGAGAGTCCTCGATTTTCCCGTAAAAAACCATCTAGAGTTCACTCGACCGATCCGACGCGATAGGTAAAGGGGCTCGCTGATCGACGGCCCTGTTTGAACGTTGGTGTCGTTTCGATACCGGTACGATCACCGGGGTACGGAACAGGCGGATGCGTCAGAGACACGCGAAAGACCTTCTACCCGTCTTCCAGGCATCTTTGCGGCGCTAAAAAGTACCCGTTAACGATACTTCCAGCACAGTTTGACTTTTTAAAGAACTCAGAAAACAAAATGTCTAATTCCTTGAAACGAAAGAATGCCAGCGGGGTGAAGGAGGGTGACCTCCGGGAGAAGTTTGAGTCGTTCGTCGCGGCGGTGGGAGGCAACGCCAGCGACGAAAACTTCATCAAGTGGCTCGTAGCAAGGGATGGGGAGGAGGGGAGCGGAGGCGGTGGGGGAAACCAACGCGGGGAGTCCAAGAAGAAGTTGTCCAAGACGGGCGGGCTCCACTTCCAAGCGGACTTCACCCGCATCATGGTGGAGCGGATTTGCGACGGGCGGCTGGACCCGCTGCTTAACGTAACGGACCAAGCGTTTGCGGCTACGGCCTTCAGGGAGGAAGTCCTGGCCTGCAGCGACGACTACGATGTTCGTGATGTGAGCAGGCGCCTCAGGAACATGATTTGCGATTTTAGAATATTTTGGAGGTATGGGGTGTATACCTGTGTGTCGGGGAGGGGCACCGAAAAGGGAAAGTGGGTTTGGCAAGCCTCCCGGACCGCCCACCCATACTACCGCAAGCACACGGACGCCATTCAGGCGTTGGTCATTGAGACCGACGCCCGAACCAAGTACCCAACGCACGAGGAAAAAAAGGCAGCGTTGCTCAGCATCGACGGGTTGGTGCTGCACGAGCTGCCCGCCAAGGCCTTGGACGCCTTGGACGGTGAGGCGAAGGATGAGATGGGTACGTTAATTTGCTTAATTAATTTCTGTTTCACCTGTTTTGTTGTCTCACCAAGAAGACGTCACCAGGACACCTCAGAGACGTTTTGAGAGTATTCTGCACGTCTTCCTTAGTTAATAGGGCTTAGCTAATAGGCAAGTATGACTGACTGTCTTCTGAGTGTCTTCTGAGTGTCTTCTGAGTGTCTTCTGAGTGTCTTCTTGTATAACATACTAACATATGCCTGTTTCAGTGGCGGCATGCTTGCAGCTCGAGTTGGAGTCAAAGACGCAGATCGAGGAGCTGGAAAAAAAGGCGGGCAGCTCTAAGGTTAGGAAGGTGGCGGAGGCGGTGGCGGAGGACAACAAGGCGAAGGGGAAGGCGGCATCGGTGGACCCGAAGGGGAAGGCGGTGGCGGAGGACCCGAAGGGGAAGAAGAAGGCGGTGGCGGAGGATGCTGAAGAGGGGTTTGAGGTGGGTAGCCACGTGGTATTGTACTGCGTGGTGGAGTCTCTGGTGAACGATCCGGAGATACTCCCCACGGGGTTCTACCACGAGAAGGGGAAGTCCGCGATATGGACCGCGGACATGCCCCTTCTCACGGGGGTGATAACGCACCCACCCAATTCAAAGGATGTGGCCGCCCATGGCTTGAAGTCGGGTACAGCGAAAAAGAAGTCGGTCACCGCCCTTCACTTGAATGGCGAGTATGTTGGCATCAAGGTATGGTTCTGCAAGCACAACCCTTAGAATACACGATATCCAGAAGATATCACATATGTCTTCTGGGTATCTTCCGCACGTCTTCTGGATATGTATTTAGTTTCTTTAATTACGTAAGTGACATTTGCAGCTGATCGTAAACTTTTGTGTGACTGCACCCAGGTGCTCTCTTTGGCCGTAGACAAGGACGACGTTGGCTTTGACAACGCCCCGTTGCTCTTGTCCGCCTGGCAAAATGGCATGGAAATGGCCTTTGTCGGGTTGGAGAAGTTGTACGGCAAGGGCCTCAAGGCGAACGACAAGATCGCCGGGCCGGGTGGCCTCGGGTCCCAACTTCTCACTGCGATGGAGGAGAAGACGTACCCCTTCGGGGACAAGTCAAAGTGGGGCCTGGTGGTTCCCATCAGCCACCTCCGCCCCATCTTCAAGGAGAACTTGCATCGGGCATACGAAACCACCAGCTCCGAAGCGGGGTCTCCGAAGGAAATCCTTTCTAGTGCTAGTAGTGAAGACGGTTCTGATGATTGAAACTGTAAATATGTAAATAAATAGCTTTGTAAAAAAACCTTCTTCTTTGTTCCATTTGTATCATCCTGCCAACGAACTGCATGCGTGTAACCTGGACGCATACGTATAGCGACTTTTGGTAGAGTTACAGAAGACGTCCGGAAGATGTCTTCTTGACGTCTTCTGCACATCTTCTGGGTTCCGGAAGACGTCTTCTGCACATCTTCTGGATCCCAGAAGATGTGCAGAAGATGTCCGGAAGACATCTTCTGGACGTCTTCTAATGTCTGTATAATGATATGTATATATATAATAAGACGTCCAGAAGACGTCCCGAAGATATCTTCTGAACGTCTTCTGCATGACTTCTGTACATCTTCTGGATTCCGGAAGATGTCTTCTATACGTCTTCTGGATTCCAGAAGACATCTAGAAGACGTCTTCTACGCGACTTCTAATGTCTACCATCTTCTGAGTTCTGGAAGACGTCCAGAAGATCTTCCGGGAAGACGTACAGAAGACACCTAAAAGATATCAAGAAGACATCTTCCGGAATTCAGAAGATGTACAGAAGTCATACAGAAGACGTCCATAAGATAACTTCTGGACGTCTTCCCGGAAGATCTTCTGAACGTCTTCTGGAAACCAGAAGATGGTAGACATTAGAATGCGCGCAGAAGACGTCTTCTGGACGTCTTCTGGGTGTCTTCTGGACCCAGAAGACGTCTCAGAAGACGTTCAGAAGACGTTCAGAAGACGTTCAGAAGACGCGTCTTCTGGTTTTCCCAGAATGTAGGGTCATATGCGAGAAGGATGATGGACGTGGAGTGCACAGGTGCTCGCACTGCAATGCGAGCTACCACAACGTGTGCCTTGTAGCCAAAGGCATTGAAGAGGTGAGCAACTGTGGTAGGCCGGAGTGCATGGCGAAGCGCACGGTCTACCCAACCTCGCAAGCGGAGAAAGACGCTCTGAACCTCGCAAAAAAAGATGCCGCCTGCTGCTGGAAGGCGCGCTCGAGGAGAGTTTGCCGTTGCTTGCGGTGCCGTCGGCGTCGGATCCCCCGCCCCTTGTTGAAGCGGCCACACCCGAGGGCGTTCGGGGGGGTGTAGAGGGGCCGTCGGGAGGGGCGGAGCAACCCGCGCATGCTCCCGCCCCCACCAGCACGGAGGTGCCCGCACCCGACACGGCAGGGCTGGTAGTGAACGCGCCGTCGGGAGGGACGGCTCAACCCGCGGATGCTCCCGCCCCCACGAGCACGGAGGTGCCCGCACCCAAGACCGCGGGGGTGGTACCGGACGCGCCGTCGGGATCGGCGGAGGAACCCGCGGACACTCCGGCACCTGCCTTGTCCATGCTCTCGGAGTTCTCGGCATCGGCTCCCCCACCCCTTGAAGCGGCCACACTCAAGGTCGTTGAGGGGGGTGGAGAGGAGCCGTCGGGAGGGACGGCTCAACCCGCGGATGCTCCCGCCCCCACCAGCACGGAGGTGCCCGCACCCAAGACCGCGGGGGTGGTACCGGACGCGCCGTCGGGATCGGCGGAGGAACCCGCGGGGGGTGTAGAGGAGCCGTCGGGAGCGGCGGCTCAACCCGCGGATGCTCCCGCCCCCACGAGCACGGAGGTGCCCGCACCCGAGACCGCGGGGGTGGTACCGGACGCGCCGTTGGGATCGGCGGAGCAACCCACGAACACTCCCGCACAGGCATTGCCCGTAGGTGGCCATCAGCGGAAGCCTCGGTGGGAGGACCTGGATCTGCCGCAACGTCTTCACTCGTACAACAAGTACATTAACTTTAGGCCGCGGTATGTGTATGGCGACGGCTTTGGTGGGAAGGAGGGATACGCCGAGAAATCGAACGGGAAATTCTCGTACGGCGGAGTGGTGTTTCACGAGGGTCACTCGGGGGGGTATGTGGTAGGCTCAATCCTGCACATAAAGAATAAAGGGTGGTTTGTCCATTGCGGGGGGCCAATCGATGGGCCGAACGCCGACCCGGGGATGTTTCACACCTTCCGCATGAACAAGCTGAACGTGGGCGTAACGGACAAAGCCCGAGGGGAGGCTTACTTCCGTGACAATGAGAAGATCGACAAAGTGTTCCGGGTCCTCAGGAAGTTTGTGCCACAATAGATTGCGGTGGAAAAAGCGAAGGGCTTGCAGGGGGGCGTGTCGGTGACGGCCCCGTTGAGGCAGGTGAATACTGCGGACCGGCTGGAGTTAGGAGCGAGCGTTACCCGTGACGACTACCTCTTCGTGGACAAGGACGCGGCATCGGTTGCCCCTAGCCGTGGGGGCGCGGGTTCCGAGGGGGATACGGTCACAGAGGATGCACCGCCTGAGACAATTGCGTCTAAAGGGGCCTCAGGAAGGAAGCGCATGAGGTCGGATTTGGCTGACGGCCACACCTTGCAGAAGCGGGTTGCCGCGCCTGCGCACCTGGCCGTTCCACACCGAAGGGGGAGCCAAGCACCGAGCGACGTGTCGGGTAGGGCACTTGATGCTGGCACGGGGAAAGGCACGGGGAAAGCCGGAGGTGGTCGTTCTCGAGGCCGGAGGTCAAGTGTCGGCAGTGGGGTGCTGGCGGTCCCACTGGCGGCGCAGGTGGAGGTAGAGGAAGGAAGAAGTGGACCTTTGCAGGTGGGCGTGACGAGTGAACAGTTGGAGGAGCTGTTGAGGAAGCAGGGAGAGGAGTTTGGTCGGAGCTTGGAAGCGTTGGAGCAGAGACAGCAGAGCGCACTGGACCGGCGCTTAGAGCTGGAGCGCGCTAGTTTGGAGACGCTCGTGCCGCAAGTGCCGGCCTCCGAGGAACCGCGACCGGCACCTGTGGCGTCGGCGACGCCCACGGCGGAGCAAGGGACGGAGGGTGAGATCTTACTTAGGTCTGGAAGCAGTTCGTCAGGGCGTCCCGCAGGCCCAGCAGCAGGAGGAACTCCTCCTGGCCCAGCAACTGCAGCAACTCCCACAGTCACAGTCTCAGGTTCATCAGGTGCTGCAGCCCCAGCAGTTTCAGCAGGTGCTGCCGCCTCAGCAGCTTCAACAGCCGCAGCAGCCCTTGCAGCTGCAGCAACTCCCGCAGCCCCCGTCTCAGCTTCAGCAGGTGCTGCCGCCTCAGCAGCTTCAACAGCCGCAGCGGCCCTTGCAGCTGCAGCAACTCCCGCAGCCCCCGTCTCAGCTTCAACAGGTGCTGCCGCCTCAGCAGCTTCAACAGCCGCAGCAGCCCTTGCAGCTGCAGCAACTCCCGCAGCCCCGCCCAGTCTCAGCTTCAACAGGTGCTGCCACCCCAGCAGCTGCAACAGCCGCAGCAGCCCCTGCAGCTGCAGCAACTCTCGCAGCCCCAGTCTCAGCTTCAACAGGTGCAGCTACCCCAGCAGCTTCAACAGATGATGCAGCAGCTCCAGCAGCTTCAACCGTTGCTGCAGCCCCAACAGCTTCAACCGGTGCAGCAGCCTCATCAGCTTCAACAGCTGCAAGAACTCCAGCAGCTTCAACAGCTGCAACAACTTCAGCAGCTCCAGCAGCTCTCGCAGCTTCAGCAATCCTACCAGCTGCAACCACAATTGCTCGCGCAACCCCAGCTATTCGCGCAACCCCAGCTATTCGCGCAACCACCGCAACTCCTCGCGCAACCCCAGCTGCTCGCGCAACCGCAGTTGCTCGCCCAACCACAGCAGCTCGCCCAACCAGCACAGCAGCTTTTCACCCTGACCGCGGATCAATTGCAGGACCTTGCTCGTGGGGCTTCACGCTCACGTGTTTCCTTGGAAGAGCTGTTCGACAGGCGCTAGCTTAGAAATCGTTTGCCTAACTAAAAGTGCTATTTGAGCTGTCCCGAGAGCCGCATCTTGGTGCTTCGTGCTACAGTAAGCTGCAATTTTTGCATAACTCTAATAATCTGACACTACGGTAATCATGTCACTTGCAAGTATTCATACATTAGATTGTGTATGAACATTGGAATATAAGCATGGAAATGCACTTGCATATTGAATTGCTCTTTATTTTCAAAACATCGGCCGTGTGCATGACACGGCAACCATCCTGATATTTGCAGTGAACAAATTGGTCCCGCGCGGCTCCTGCAAAACCCAAAATATCAAAATATTGCATTATTTTGTTTCTACGAACCTTCTCCGATGTTCTCCAAAAATATTAAATCATACAATATAATTTCCCGCTTGTTATTGGCCTTGTAGCGACACATTCATATGCCGCGCATGCATGCCAAGTGCAAAATTCGATTTCCTGCCGTTTGCAGTGACCAAAATGGCCCCGCACGACTACTCCAAAACCCTAAACGTCAAAATTCATATTTTTGAGTTTGTCCAAACCTTCTCCAAACTTCTCCAAAAATATCAAACCGTGTAATATCATCATTTCCCGAAATTGTGCACTTTATAGCGGACCCCGCATACGCCGAACCCCCTCTCACAACTAATATTTCACCCACACCACCCCGCCAGCAACCCTAAAACCCTAAAATATTGGACATGCAACTTTTTACTGCCTTCTACTATATATCATGTTGCACCTTCCCAAACCTTGCAATGGCCTTTTATAAACTTATTAATGTGTCGCGCAAGCATTCCATGTGCACAACTTGATTCCCTGGTATTTGCAGTAAACGAAATGGCCCCGCACGGCTACTCCAAAACCCGAAATGTCAAAATTTTACATTTTTGAGTTTGTCCAAACCTTCTCCAAACTTCTCCAACCTTCTAACACTTCTAAATGTCATTTTTTCGAAAATTCGTCAAATTATGCATAAACGTACCACCCACGCGTGCCACATGCCGGCGTTAGCACGCTCTTAGCACGTCTTTGGTAAACATACTAACAACATCATAACGGCATGTTAACGGCATACAGTACTGCTCGGGCTATAAGAAAGCAGACCCAAAAATCCAGCCGCTGGCTTTCTTAATTTGAGGCTCGTCGAACGGCACCCAGCGTAGGCAGATTTCTTAATAAGCCCGCCTGGCTGCCTTGGATCGACAGTATCCGTCAGATTTTCAGGATCGCTAGCGTGCGTACTTTCATAATCGACGGTCGGTTGCCATTCGATGTGTATATACCACAGCGGCTGATTTCTTAATGTTTTCTTACAACAAGCGAGAGCCTTTCTTAGTGAACACAATGGACGAACCAACAAAGGAAGCGCTGAGAACGCTCAAGTCTCTGCGTGACGAGAATGTCCTATCCGAGGTGAAAATCAGCTTATGCATAAGCTGAAAATTAACCTACGAATAAGCTGAAAATCAGCTTATGCATAAGCTGAAAATTAAACTACGAATAAGCTGAAAATCAGCTTATGCATAAGCTGAAAATCTGCCTACGAATAAGCCGAAAATCCGTAATCAGTACTGTAATCAAATACCGTAATCAGTTTTTTAGCAGTTATCAAATGACTTTCTTAAATCAATGATTTTGGAGTACAATTCATCTCAAATATCTCATATTCCAGCGTGTATACTTTCTTAATATGGGGACTTATGGGTTCAACTCCGTGACTTCGCCAGCGGCTGGCTTATTTTCTTATTCTTAAATTTTGGCCAAAAACCCAGCGGCTGCTTTCTTATAGGTGGAGTTTCTTATAGCCCGAGCAGTACTGTACTACGGACATGCTAACCATGGCAAGCCAAGTGGTTTATTATGCCAATATATATGATGTCCATAGCATTGCATTAGTATGTTTTTAGCATAATATGTCCATGCTAACGCAACCATCATAAACGCATACTAAAGACATGCTATGGACGTGCTACGTGGATACTAACACTGATATGATAACTTATGTTAGCATGTTCATATAGTGTTATTAGCATGCCTTTAGCATGCTATGCTCATACTAACAAGCACATACTAAACGCATACTATCGACATGCTATTTACATGTTAACGATACTAGACTAACGACATGCTATGGACGTCCTACATACATACTAACGCCGATATGATAACTGATGTTAGCATGTCCATATAATGTCATTAGTATGCCTTTATTAGCATTTAGCACTCGCGTGTGCGAGGCCTATATATATGCACAATATCACTAGAGGATTGCGAAAATGTGTGCTACTTACATAAAGTGTGTTCACAATGCGTATGCTATGCGAAGGCTAGCACATCACGCATACGCATGGAACACTCGAGCATGTTTGATACAATCATATTGATACGATATATAGTGTAGCTAGCTAGGCACGATGGGATACAATTGGGACTACTCATCTCTATCCTACCAATACGCAAAATAGCGTTCTATTCGTACGATTTCTAGTTCCAACACTACGATTGTAAACAATGTATCAACCTAGCACGCTCGAAGGGAAGCTTGAAGCTCATGAAGTACTCGAGGCGGTCGATTTTCTCCATTTAGGGCAAAACAGCCGATCTGAAAAGTAAAGCAAAGAACCAACACTTAGTAAAAAGCGGAAAACGCATTAAAGATTCCCTTGTGCAAAACATAACTAGCAACCTAGGAACCTCAAAGAAGCGCGAATGTGAACGCGAGATGATGGTGGAAAATTTGATTTCACCACTCGAATATTTTTAGCGATCTGAAAAACAAAACCAACCAAGTAACGTTTAGTAAAGATGAAAGATAATATAAGTGACAAACGAAATTAACGAAGGAAACTGAAAAGGAGAGGTGGAGTGAGTTGGATTTGAACCAACTATTTCGAGTGCAAAGGACTCGCGGGAATCTTTCCGTTCACTCCAAGTCAAAGTTCCGCGCATGCCAAGGATGAGCGCGCTAAGCACACACAAAATAATACATATACATATAAAAAAACATGCACTACAAACCTGTGACATATTGCAGCGAGCAAGAATGAGAAATATCATAACATGCAACCCACTGGCGAGGCCACCACACGCTGCTGCACACTGCTGGACGGTGAAATGTGAAGCGTTGACGACTGAAGCGGTGAGTTTGAACTTTTACAGTATTCTGCAAAAATGCATACAGTGAGTGGACACCTTCACTTCCCGTTGCGCGTTGGGGGGGGGCGTGAGAAGTCACAGCACGTCCTCGTCACGCGAGCACGATCGACGATAACGATGACGATGACGAATTCTGCGAAACGTGTGCCATGCCATGCGATGCCATGTCATCGGACGATTGGAGATGGAATAATCCACCGCATGACGCTCGCGCTCGCGGGTTGGGGATCGCAGGCACGCAGGAGGAATATCGTTATCGTCTATCGCACTTAGCCGTTTGCGTGTTCGGAATTTTGAATTCCGATGTCTTTCTACTGTGCGATTTTGACCATCGCTGATCGTATCGTAATCTTCAATTCTTCATCACCTACACCGATGTCACGACGTCACGCTCAATTTCTTTTTTTAATTTTCGCCAAGCCCTTCATTCGCGTCATCGTCTATCCTTTCGCCAATTGATTTATTGCGCCATCGTCTCGTAATGCCCATCTTTATGGTCACGTGGTCGAGTGGACATGATATGTGTTTCTGCGCGTGAGGTCACTGGATCGATTCCCCGTGAAAAGTTTCAGTTTATGTTGGTTTGGCTTTAGCCTGATAGGGAAATTTGTGAAAACATTCTCCCCCCATTAACAGTGAGGGTAATCTCGAATGGTAATTTCCGGGATGGTAATTACCGGTAAATTACCAGGTATTACAGCACCGTTGAAATTACCCGGTATACAGTAATCACCCACCTGTAAGAAAACAGAAAAATCCAGGTCAGCCAGCTTTTCTCATCGAGTTGGGTACCCCCCCCTCCTTCCCCCCCGCCAGCGCCAGCGGCCTATGAGAACGCTATGGATAGTGGACCGCGATCTCGTGAGCCAGCCAGCGAATTCCATAACCATCCACGTGGACACCTTCCCGAGCCATCCCGTTTTCTTAAGGTGTCCAATTTCCGAGAAAATGGACCCTGAGAGCCGTGCGCAGCTTAAAGAAATTAAAGCAAGATTTAGATGACGACATTATCTCTGAAACAGACTATCAGGAACTTAAACCTTTAAGACAAGTTTTGTGCAAAAAATCATGAAAACCCGTCAAATATACCATATTTGTCAATTTCCCGGCAAATTTTTCTTAGTTTAAGAAATGCCTCTCCAGCTAGCTAGGCAGCCAGCGGTCATTTTCATTATTTCAGGCCATCTCATAAGTCGGAAAATCCAGCCAGCTTTTCTCATCGAGTTGGGTACCCCCCCTCGAAACGCTGGCTGTTTCCTTAACGTCGAGTTTCCTTAAAGGTGAGTGATTACTGTATGGTAGCCTTAATAATAACAGACACAAGATATTGGAACTGAAGGATGTTAAAACCTACGGGGACTATATGCATGTATGCAACAAGGCATGGAATCGGTTGGAACAAGCAGTATCGATAGTTTTTGATTATTCCAAATTTTCAATTGATTAATAGTAATATCCTAAATTGTCCTATCAATAAATTGTGATAAAAGAAGTCAGCTATCGATTGATTGTGATTTTTACATTATATTATCAATTGATTGCAATTCTAGCAAATGCACATCAATTGATAGTGATTCCTACCGAGGCAATATCAATTGATATGATACCCCAAAATTTCTACCGAGGCTATATCAACCAAGGCTCGGTATCGTGATTTTTTGAACTTATCAAATAACGATGAATAAGTCAAATTTTATAATCGAACGATAACGATAATTTTTCGAACCTATCGACTGAGAACGATAACGATACCTATCGATACCATTCATGATAACCAATTGTGCCCTAATGGGTATCAGATTTTGGGTTTTACCAATTCTATCACAACAAACAATATATCATTGTGTTCGTCTATGAATGAGCTGTATGTATGCAAAGTTTCGGCCTGAGAGACCTCGTGCAGCAGCAGCTTGTGTTTCAAGGAGTTCTTGCTCTTCCTTGAACCGCTGCCGGAATTCGCTGATCAAGGTCTCGAGGCCGGCTAGATTTTCTACCGGCTCCCAAGTGTCGTGTTTCGCATCTGGAAAGTTCTCCCAGCCAACAAGCCATTGCGCGTTGCCTTTTGCCACCCGCTCTGCCTTAATCTCTCGCACGCTGTAAACGATATCATCACTGCCAGCAGGGTCGAAAGGGGTTTGCTGCGTCCGTTTGATAGGGCCTTTCCCTTGGGCGACGAGTTTCACATGGTTAGGCTTACTTCCACGTCCACGTTTACCCATCTTGATTCACACAGGCAGTCGATAGTTCGTCAATAGTCGTGACACTCCGTCACACTGTAAATTGAGGTCCTCGCGGCCAAAAAATTTGATTTTGGAATGCCACCAAATCGAGTCGAGAGCCTCCAACACGCCCCCTCCAATCTGAGGATGGGTGTCATTTGCATGTTTATTGGTTCATCTCAAACACACTTCAGCGAACCCAAATTAGAGACGAATGAAAAGCCTAGAATTCAAGAATGAAGGATCGGTTAGGGAGTTATATACTGCATATCGATATGTGATTGCGTGTCACGCGCAAATATCAATCGATTCTGATATGTCCCACGGTCACGATCAATTGATTGTGATAATGCAAATCGAGAATCGATCGATGGTGATAATTCGGATTAGGCATCAATCGATTGTAATTCTCGGAGGTGGGTATCAATTGATTGTAATATTTTGATTGTGTATCAAATAGACATCAATTGATTCTGATATTCTGATATATCGATGGTATCAGAATATCAAACAATCGATTCCATGCCTTGGTATGCAAGGAAAGTAGCCTACAGTGACAACTACACAGCTAGGGTAACAGCAATGTTCGACGGGCAACGCGTGATGCCAGACAGCACTTTCATTATGGCAGAGGTATTTTAAACCGGAGTGTGAGAACTCTCTACCGCCTATTCGTTTTGAGGCCACCGCCACCCTGGACGAATCGGCGAGGTGGTAACAGGGGGGTGGAAGAAGGACCTACCAGAATTTTCTAACACTCTTATCTCCGAATTTTCAGCGCTGCTTGACTCCCCTAACGCTCCGTTCTTTACACAGTGCCTACTCATCCTCCTAACCGCCGCCAACGGGTGGAGTAACAAAACAAATGGATTTTGTTTTAGAAAGATCAATCTAAGAGGGCTGTACCGTGACTACAAGCACCTCGTCCAGGACTACAACTTACAACATAAACGCAAGCGGTGGTGTGAGGTTTACACCACTTGGGGCAAAGCTTAAATCATTATACGCCAGTGACCACCGAGCTCGTGACGATACCTTGTACCAAACCAATCATCAGAATCCCACTGGAAACCGGTGGCATGTGGTGGCTACAACAAACGGCATCGTTTCGCCTACTTGGCTCTGAAGTCTGACGAGGACGCTGTCGCCTCCGAGATGGTGGATTTCCTACTCGTCCGGAACGGTTTCGCACATACGCTTCGGAGGGCTGTGGGAGCCTCCACCTCACTCCTTGGACCACTCCTTATTCGCACTCTTCAATGCAAACGCAGCCTTACCCAAGACCGTTGACAAGGTCGTCGAGCATCTCCAGCTTGAAAACCCGCCTACGCGTACGCTCACCGGCCCCGAAGCTATCACCCAAGGTGCTTGCTGGTCACATTGCTGATTACTCAATAAAGTTTTATGAGAAATCGTCTCACTTGAACGATGCAAATAACGTGGCGCCCTTTAAGACAGCGGTGAGACGTATTCACCACGTCACCATCAATGCGGTTCGAGAACACGCGTTCAAGATGTTCATCGAGACCTTCGTGACAAAGGGCGAGCAGTGCACATGCGAGTGGTTTGAGGAGGCGGTGTGGTGGGGGAAGTGGAGCGGGTGGACGCTTGGCACCATGCCACCCGGCACACCTTCAACACAGAATGCTGCCGAGGACAAGAACGGCAGCATCAAGAACGAGATAACCCTACGCAAGCTTCTACAGCTCTCTGGCTTCCACAAAGCTATGCTGAAGTTTTTGCGAGACGAACCGCACTACGATGACCAGCACCCACTGCCGACTTGTGGTGTAGGTTGTGCGTCACGACATATGACGCGAGGCTCTTCTAAGAAATGCGAAGGACCACCTCCAACCTATGACGCGAACGGACGCCCTCGCGCACATATATATATGGGGAGCAGGAGAGCGTGTTGATCGTGCCCACACCTGAGACCTACAACTCCTTGGAGTCCACGAGCGTCTCTGACATGCGAAAGGAAATTGCGCCCCTCGTCGCGCCATTTATCGCCCTTGTAAGCGACCCCGCCAACCCACCCGCCAGCCGCCACTGTCACGACTTTCGATGAGTACCTTGCTCTACTGGACTATAGATGCAACATATGTATTATATTTGTTGTACGCGTAGCCCAATAATTGTCCCAACTGTTTGTAAAATATGCTAGCTAGAGGGCCTAATTCGAGAAGCAAACCTACAGCATACTCAGTAGTACAGTACATAGGAGTGCCAAATGTGCCATTGTACACGACCTGGGTCTGTGAACCGTGGTAGCAGTAGTGCCTAGTTCTGTCACGCCGTGCCATAATATGCACCAGCATAAAAATTTGGAACCGCAGAGAGAACCTGTGCAGCTGATGGTCTCCCTCAGGTTAAATGGGAACTGTTCAAGCTGATCTTCCCCAACGGCGTTGCTGTAAACCGCCTCCTCCTCATAGCCGGTAATGTAGTGTCGCTGATAGCGCCTGTAATATTTCGCGCGAGCGAGTGATAGTTATGCAGCCATAGAACCGTATCGACCTCGGTATATACAAATACGTAGCAACGAAAAACCGAACGGGTAAATTTATCTTCCGGACTTCTTCCCGCAGCCCGCTTAGATAAATTCCGAAACTGTAAGTGCTGGAACCGATACGAGCGGAGCGGTGCAATTAACAGTCAGGCCGGTGAGCAGGTTGTAGTGATATTCGAGAGCACAAATATGTTTCGGCTTGTTGCATGCCATGCTTTCTGCGGTCGGAGCGATTGGAGCGAAGCATGGCTGAAAGAAATGATCTGTTGAGAAGGTGGGAAACTTATCATTTGAACTGAATATGCTTTCATTTTCCTGAAAATTCATTCTTCGGAAAATTACATCGTGTGTCACATGCACATGAAAGTATCCCCCAGAATGCATGTTGACAAATATTCCCAAACGAAGACTTCTCTATTCCCAAATAAATACACAGCCGTTCTTAGCACTGATTAGAATGCATAAGCGAAGTTATGGTGTGTTTGATGTAGGGTAGTACACCGAACGCAACAGCCGCTGGAAAGTGGCTTGCGGGCCACTGTCCAGCGGTTAAGCAGGGAGGAGAGAGCGATAAAGTGCGGACACTCTTGTGCGGGGGAGGGGGGCTTTATCGCATCAATATCGTTTCGGCCGCACGCGGCATCGTCATGCGGCATCATGTTAGCATGCAGCATTCGTCGTGAAGATGAAGTGACCCGTGTGGCTGCGCTGCGCTGTCGCTGTCGATGACATGAGAATGGCACGGCATATCGATGACACTATGGAGTAGAAACACGAAATGTGTAGAGTGACACACCACGTGGACTGGGTACACCAGTCATATGGAGTGAACGCACACAACACTTACGGAGTTTTCCGACACGTATCCCGTGAATGATATCGTGCTTCCACGACATCCGGATGATGACCTTGTCCTCAGTTGGACGTTTCGAGCAGGAAGCACACACGACCTTATGAGACCTCTTTTTAGTTATTTGGTCGAAAATGATATAGCAGTCGAATGAGTGAAGGCTGGGAATCGAGCTATTTTGGGAGCCATCGCATTCTCGTTATCGTGGTCGAGCAGAAATCCACTGGGTTCCAACTTATCTTGCCGGCAGCGCCGTTTCCCCCTGAAAAGGTTTTCACAGCGGTAGCATCTTTGTTGTACTACCGTATGTGGCAACCGTGGTGGATCAACCTACGGTGTCGTGGGGCTGCGAACTTACTCGTGCATGTGGCTGTGCGCAAATCTGAGTGCTGTGGTGTGCAAGTTCCCACACGTGGAATAAAAGCAACTGATTCCGATCAGCTTGACGAGTTAGGTTTATGCATCGGCTTGGCGTGCACACGGACCAAGTGAATAGCACCCTAGCCATAGAGCAGTGCGTACGTATGTGGATCTTGGATAACGGTTTAGGTCATGTCTAGCTACAAGCCATCCTGCTTCATCTTGCTGTACACCGCTAGTGCCTTCGTTGGATGTGGTGACAGCGTCGTGCATGCCTCTCTTGAGACGGTTTTTCGGCATATTGAGCTGCTTAAATATTGTAACACTGCACATACTGCGGACCTTTTATTTGGTTAATGAGGTTTATAAAATAATTAACAAAATAAAATTCTGTGTGGTTCATGTTGCGACACGTCATCTCCATGTCAGACCACGTAAGTGCCACGTCAACATGTTAATCAAATAATTAATTATTTGTAAAATGAATAAATTGTTCGCAGTAAATCGGGCTCGGTACCGTGTATCGATAAAGCCCCTCCTATTATTTTCAGAGAGTGGAGGGCATGGAGAGAAATCAAAGGTAAGGAGATTATCTGCAACCCCACAAAGATTTGAATAAATGTTTCTAAATTCTGGCTATTTCCGAAACCCACTGCGCGAGTTGCGACAGATGTGTAATTATCCTGCAGCCTTAAGCTGATCGCAGGCCCGTTCCGGCGAAGAAACTGGTGGGTTGAACTCACTGCCGGTGAACTCACGGGCCGTCTCGAACATTTATTATTTTCAAAAAAAAATCAAAGACTGGCCGCCGGCGTTAGATGTACAGCCGGGTTTGCGGGGGAATCCTGTGTCGCACGGTTGTCGGGCGGGGGGATCCTGTGTACACGGGTGTCTTGACAAGAAGAAATCTAAATTTCAAAATTTCTTGTTATTTTCCCAGCAAAAAGTTCAAGATGCAAAAGTTAAAACCCAAGAAATCGAGCAATCGTGATCGCTGACATCTTCATCTGACGATATAAACGAAAGTCGCCAAGCTAGTAGCTATTGTGCACCAACTGAAAAAAAAGCAACCTTCTGAACGAAGGTTTGGTGCCGCACGCGGCCCCGATTTATATGTTTAATGGCTGTGGACCTTGTCGCACCTCGCGCAGTGGGTTTCGGAAATACCCATAAATACTCCGTACATACTTTATACCAATGGCATTTTCGGACTCCGATGTCGATGAGGCCCTATCGTGAGGCGTATGCCACAAGCAGCAAGATACCACGAGCGAGCCATTCGGTCATTAGCACGTGCACAAGTACATGGGACCCTCCCGTAATGAAACTTCATCTGTTATAATATAGAGCGTCAATGTTACCCTACGAAATATTGCCAAATATTAAGTACATAATACCAGTACACAAGATCTTAGCCAAAAGACCAATTTGCTACATCACACCATTTCGTCAAATTTGTTTGAAGGTAACTTCTTCAATGCTAGCTAGTTGGATCGAAACCCTTCGTTACCATCGTGCAGCAGTGACGAACAACAATTGCCTTGTGCGTAGTTTTCTGATCACTCAAAATATCACTCTGCAAGCACATATAGGTCACACACGTGGACAAGTCTTCAGTAAACTATATTCTTTGTAAATCCACGAGACAAAGTCCCTGTGCAAGATCATTTCAGCGCTTGGTTGCACATACTTGTACTGTATACTTACTGTATCTCCGTATGCAGTTTGAACCAGTATGAAGTATGCGTGCTACGGCACATGTTGCAGCGCGTCACCAAAAAACCTACTTCAAGGATCAGATTACTGACCAAACCAAAGGGCAGCACTGTTACAACTCACAACTAGAATAGCGTTTTCCCTCCTGTATCCCACTTTGAGCCGAGGGCAGGTAAACACGCTTGCGATTCTTCATGTATCTCAGCAGCAGTCTTGCGACGCCTCATTGGGGTTTTCTTGGCCTGCTGAGAAAATATATATATGGATAAGTTACACAACCTACCACATTGCCCACGTTGGCACAGGAACAGGTGCAACATGTCGGTGCACAACGTTATACGTGGTTGCAAGGCACAGTGACTGACCTTCACAGCTGGTGAGTTCTGCACCTTACTCGACCCCTGAAAGGCAAAGGCAAATATGTCTGGGTTGGGCAACATTCCGACTTCGTCACTTTCTTCATTTTTACTCGGTTTCTGTTGCACTCGTTTAGGGGTTTTCCCACAGTCCTGCCACTCCTGCACAGTTACAGTTGTGTGGATAAGCTGGCTTTTGCAAACTTAGTTCAAATTCAAGTGCAGTAAAACTCGAAATCTTAGGCAGTCTGCAGGAAGAAGAAGAACCAAGTAGAAGAGAGCCAGCTTTGGGAGCTTTCAAAAACTCACCTCTCTAGCCGTTTTCGACAGATGAGGCTGCTCGGCCGTTGCCGAGTCTACAACCTGCTGAAGCACCTTATTTGCCTGCCCCAAGGACGTCTCCTCGCCGAAGTCAGTGGTCGCTCAGTTTCGACGTGAAACATGCATCGCCTTCATGTCCTCACACAGAGCATTAAAAACGTGACATCGGCGAAAAGCTACACTAAGAGTTGATGCTGGGGCCTGGCTGAGCTGAGAGGTGATGCTGGGGCCTGGCTGAGCTGAGATGGTGCCGGGCCGGGCCTGGCTGAGCTGAGAGGTGACGCCGGGGCCTGGCGAGCTGAGAGGTGATGCTGGGGCCTGGCTGAGCTGAGAGATGGTGCCGGGGCCTGGCTGAGCTGAGAGGTGGTGCCGGGGCCTGGCTGAGCTGAGAGGTGATGCTGGGGCCTGGCTGAGCTGAGAGGAGATACTACGGCCTTTCTAAGCTGCGAGGTGATGCTCAGGCCTTTCAGCAGGTGAGACTGGACAGTTCCCTGTTGCTTCGGAGTGGCGGCGCAGAGAAAATTGTACTTTCTGTACCTTATTTGCGGAATGACGTTTGTTGTTAATCACAGTTGACTTCGAAGTGGACTTTTTGGAAATCATCTGCGAGTTGCTCGAGATGCAGGTGGTCGCAGCGTCCCGAAGAGCAGCCTTCCGCGGTCCGACAGGAGGCCTGCCGTCCACACACCACAAACAGAGAGTGAAAGTTGGCACAGCACATGCTTAGCGATACCCTGTACACCCGCTGGTTGAAATGCTCCACAATCGTAGCTTGAGACCTGCGGTGACGGACCTGCTGGTTGAGGCAGATTTATGGTCATAGCTTGGAATGCTTGAAGACTTTGCTGCCCTTCTGCGCTCCAAGAGTGAACTGCCCGCCTTACTAGATCCGGACATTTTTCTCTGGGTATTCTGAATGGCAGGGATTTTGGAAACTCCGTTCAAAGCTGAGCACTTCGTCTGCTGCACAATCGCTTGTTGACTGGAGTCGCAGCCTTGTGCAAGCCCACCATCTTTGACTTCTGGCCTCGTTCTCTTAGGCTGTGGACAGTCATCTTCAGATGTGCGTGGACCATTAGTCTTTAAGCCACTCTCCAGTGAGCTTGCTGGCCCATTCATGCAACTGTTGGTGCGAGCTCCAACCTGTGGCACAAGCCAGCTTTGCTGAAGGTAATAGCAAAGAGGTAAACAAAGTTCACTGGCACTTCAAGAGAGCAACCGAATTGTGAATGAAGTAGTTTATTACGAGCGACGTGACCCACGTGAGACAGTCTGAATTTCACGTGTGTTCTATGCATGCAAGAGGCAGTTAACTATCAGTTGTTTGTTGCTTTCTCCTGCTGACAGTTACCTCACCAGAAAAGAACACAACTGCTTTGTGCAACACATCCGCAGTAACTTGAGAGTGGCAGAGGGCAGCAAAAATCTTACATACCGCGGAAAAATGATGCGATTTCTGTGCGGGCGGCCTCAACTTGGAGAAAGAGGGTTTTTGCGCTTTAGTGGCCAAAGCTTCAGTCGTGTTCCTTTGACAAGTTGCGTCGGGGTCCTTTTGATCGCTCCCTTCACACTTACTCTTCTCGGCGACCGTAGTAGAGTGGTCTTCTGTAGATACATCTTCAGGGTCATTGTTATTCACTTTAATGACCAAAACGTCAGTACTGCTCCTTTGACGAATTGCTTCGGGGTCCTTTTGATCGCTCCCTTCACACTTACTCTTCTCGGCGACCGTAGTAGAGTGGTCTTCTGTGGCTATGTCTTCGCAGTCATTAATATTCACAAAGGAGGCCTGGAGTTGCGTATGGTCACGCAAGCGGTCGCTCTGCCTCATGAAGCTATCATCGCGGAGGTCATCAAGTAGGTTCTCTGTGTTGCCCAGCTCCGCGGTTAGCAAAGGCCTTGGGCTTGCCCTGAAAGTCTTCAAACTCTCACGACTCTCACGATAAGAGAATCATCACAAGACTTACCCTGGTCATCCATCGATATTTCCTTGGCAAACGGCTTGAACCAATCTTTTGACTGTTGGCGGGTGAGCGATGCGCGCCGATCGAACAGAGCGGGGCCCCTAGAGTTGAACGGAGACAATGGAATCCTCCTCGGAGTTTCCAGCAAAGCTGTCTGAACTAGCTCTGCTGAGGGCTGTGCGGATAACGCGACTGGAGTCTCTAAGACGTGCTTTGATGGACATTCCGCTGCGGGCTGAGCCGCTGGTGAAAACGGAGTTTCTTTGACCTCCTCAGGGGCACATTTTGGTACGTTCCATGCTTTTGCTTCTGCGCTAGCGGCCTGTTCAGGCGAAGGCCTGAAAGGAAACTCAATATCGGAACCATCTTTCGTCTTTACCAAAAACGTGGGCGAAAATGTCTCCCCTGAGCCTACATCCAAAAGGTCTCTGATATGAATTGACGGCCCCGTCATTTTCGCACCCTCTCTCTATCCTCCGTACAATTCGAAATCTACTTCCCCACACTAATACCTGGAATGGGAACTAAAGCCGTCCAAAGAAAGTTTGTTGCGCTTGCTCCATTTAAGAAAGGCGCTCACACCTCGCGAGGATGACCCTGTGGATTGGGCTTCGAGGCAGAGAGAGGCTCCAAGATACAAGAGCGATGGGAGACAGTAATATGGGATGCCGTTTTGCGTACGATTCAAGTATACATATACATATAGGCTGGACCCTATTTGGTAATTTTCTATTGCAACTCCTGAACGTCTTTCTCCTAATACAACTTAGGAACTTGAAAGGTTGAACTTTTTTTTGGTTTGCTCTACTCTGGAACCCGAGTCTCCGGACCGAAATAGCGCGAATATTACTTAGGGTTTGTAACGCAGATTGAGCTTATGGGCGTCCGGAGACTCTGGAAGTACTTGTCAGGGGGGGTCCTCCGAATCCCCTAAAATTTGTATGGTGGCAGCAGGGGGTTATATAATGCAGGTTTACTGCTTGACGCATGTCCAGGAGATGCCTGGAACTCCTAGTACAAGAGATACCAGTGTCAAAATCACCAGTTGGCCAGCGAAACAGGGTATCTGCAGTTTCAAAATAAAGTAAAATGTCATAACTTTTTCATTTCAAGGTTATTTCTTGTGAAAGACGCGGCGAATCCCATGAGCATCTTGCCCCTAGTTCATTACAACGTGTCACATGCCATGAAAGGTACTTAATGACATGTTGCTATTAGCCGTCAATATAAGAGAGGTCCCGTCTTTCTCTATAGGTGCTTTACCGCTATCAATATGATATGCTATATGCTATTTGATATAGTGCAAGCTTACATTCCAAATATATATACTAAATACATAGTATTTTCCATTAACGCCTCTTCCTCTGGCCAGGCTCTAGTGAAGAATGCGATGAGCGTTGAGGTCTCTTCATACCACTGCCACGTTTCTCTTGTGCCTCTGTCAAAACAAGTCCACTTGGTGTCGAGCAAATGTCACACATCTTGCAACCTCGTGACACTTTGATTTTGTCGCCAAAGTGATCCAATAACATTTGGTGTCTACAATCTTTGATGTTGAAACAATATTTGCCCATCTCTTTGAGTTTGCTTCGTTTCGATTCTTGATTTTCCGGGTATTCTTTTGAAACACGATTTTGATATTTTGCAAGTTCTTTGGTGAGAACAACAACATGCAGTTAGCCCGCTCGCCATCTCTTCCTGCTCTACCAATTTCTTGAACATATGCCTCAATAGATTGTGGCATCGTGTGGTGTACAATCCACCTGACGTCTGCTTTGTCTACACCCATGCCAAAGGCATTGGTCGCCACTACTACTCGGATTTTTCCTGTCATAAAGTCTTTGTACACTTGTGAACGATCGGAAGATATCATTCCTCCGTGATAGTGTGCCGTCGTGATTAAAGCACCCGTATGCTCTTGTTGACTCAACCAGGTTGCAACCTTCTCACATTGAACTTGAGTCATACAATAGACGATGCCGGCAGAGGTGGACGGTTGATCCAATATGAAACTATGTATTTGTCGCCAACTCCCTTCAATGTTTTGCCCGGAAACTGTCTCATCTTCCAAAATCTTGTCTAGGATACTCACATACAGATTGGGTCTATGCGAGTTGGTGCAAAACTCCATGGGTTTCTTAAGCTTTAGCAGTACTTTAATATCTGATTTTGTCTTGTCTGTGGCTGTCCCTGTAACTGCCGTGAATGGTACGTCCGGGAAATGGTCTCTCAGTTCTCCGAGCCTAGCGTATGCCTTTCTGAAGTCTGCACCGAACTCACTGACACAATGAGCCTCATCCACTACAAACCGCTTCAATTTGGCCATAGCGTGGACTTCTAAAAGTGCCCGTGTCAAATCGGCATCTTTCTCTTGCTCACTGATTAATGTCTCTGGTGCAAGATATAACAATGTTATCATCCCTCGCTTTATCATATCTAGATAACACGCCTTCGCGTTAACTGTCAGCTCACTAGTATACTTGATAGCAGCGATGTCCTTACTGACTAATGTTGTTACTTGATCATGCATCAAGGATAGTAGTGGAGATATCACTACCGTGAGTCCAGATCCGATGGTTGCAGGAAGTTGGTAACACAAGCTCTTTCCAGCCCCCGTAGGCATAACTGCCAAAATGTCACTTCCGCCGACAGCCGCTGTGCAAATAGCTTCTTGATCACCACGAAACTCTGCGTGCTTGAAAATGCGTTGGTTGGCGATCTTCAACAACCGAGATGCACTCATCCCTGTTCCATAACACCACACGAAACCTACCCTTCATTCTCACTTACTTTGAGTGCGCATGATATCAAGGCAACCTTCATGCATTCTACTACCCTCGCACTAGGTTGGGGACAAATGCATGGGGCAGATATCTTTACCACTCCCTACAACATCGGCATCTACTAACCCACATCCCTAGCTACTATATTGCAATTCACACAATCACTTACCAAATTCCTCTCGATCTCTTCATCACTATCATCAAAAGTTAAGCAATCCTCCATCTCGCGCTCGTCTTCACTAGCGGGATCCTCATCGGCCACGCCAGTGGCTAGCAATGCAAGCGCGTTTTCATGATGTCTGCGAAGATTGAGGTTTTTCACCCCAGCAACTTGCATTTGAACATGCAATGCCGCCATAGATGTCTCAGTCAACGCCGCTAGCGACCCGATTGTCGTCAGCCCAAGCGCTATAAGCTTAGGGCCAGTCGCCTTTCCGACTCCTCCCAGCTCGATTACCGGCGTGTCATGGTCAACTTGCCGATCAGCACGCCGCACAGCCGCCAACGGTATGTGTCCTGCAAACTTCGATCCACTAGGAAAACTCATCTTGACTGATTTGCAACTCCAGCAATCCACCACGACCGCACCAGACATCGGCACCAGCCGCTGTGCCAGCATATACCCCTTGTCACCAGGTTGCGATGTCCCTTCCGCCGCCTTTGCCCGCAGCGCCTTCATTTTCTCCATCGCTTCCGCCCGGTTTAAGTTTTCCGCATGAAAACATCCACCCTCCACTTGCATTCCATCGCCCCCAACTCCGTTGCCAAGCCTCCATCTCAAGCCATCCTCACCATCCACGACTGCTTGTAGTAAGCGAGCTTGGCACCCAACCTCGAAATCAGCCAATCTCGCTCGAATGGCTACTCGTTCCCCCTCAATATCAGTGCACAAAATCTGATTTTGCATGACCGCGATGTTGATGGCTTCATCATCGGATATCGATGCCCTCAACCCGCCAAGCAATAAGTCTGTGCCATCAAAAGAGTGTTCCTCCAACTCACATGCCAAATAACTCGCGTGATCCCTACTCACACGATGCGCGAACGCAAGCACGAAAGCGTCTCCAGTCCTCTCACGCATCCACCGCTCGTACTCCTCTACCGCTAGGCTGTGTTGCGGCGTCCCATCAGTTACGATGCATTCCCTCTCCAATTCAGACAAACTGCCCAAGGGCAAAAAGCCATTCGCCATGAGCTCCGCCATCTCCTGATCCCCACCTTCATCAACTTCGGTCTCTGGGCGTAGAGCATCGCTTTCCTCCTCACACCATGAGTACACACGTGCAGGGTTTACACCACCAGCCGCCATCCTGACTCTCACAGGAGCGCTTCCGATGACACACACGAATGCTCGCTTCGCCGCATTTGCCAAAATGGAAAGTTCTGCCTCCACTTGCACCGCGCGGACCACATCGCACGCTCTCTCCACAGCCGCCCGTGAATGCCCCTCGATGTCCAAGTACTTCTCCGCATGCTCTGGCATCCTCGTAGCACCACCGTCCACCACGAAATGATCAACCAATGGCAATGGGACTCCATCACTCTTGAACATGCCAAGCGTCAGACACAAGTCCTTCACCTTGAGTTTGTCCTTCTCCATGTTATGCCTGTGCCCAGTGTATCTAACGATACCCCCGACAGGGGGGGTCTGAAACCCTGCGATGCAGGAGCTCAGGTCCCGCCCTATGCGAACCCTACCCACTACCCTAAGAATGGGCGCCATAGGAGCATAGGAAAGGCAAATTCACTTTTGAAAAGTGCCCCCTTTTCCTCACACCCGGCTCTACATAGCTATGTGCCCCGTTTTATGATGTCACAAAGTGACCCCCCCGACAGGGGGGTCTGAAACCTTGCGATAAAGGAGCACACGTCCCGCCCTATGCGAACCCTACCCACTACCCTAAGAATGGGCGCCATAGGAGCATAGGAAAGGCAAATTCACTTTTGAAAAGTGCCCCCTTTTCCTCACACCCGGCTCTACATAGCTATGTGCTCCGTTTTGTGATGTCACAAAGTGATACCCCCGACAGGGGGGGTCTGAAACCCTGCGATGCAGGAGCTCACGTCCCGCCCTATGCAAACCCTACCCACTACCCTAAGAATGGGCGCCATAGGAGCATAGGAAAGGCAAATTCACTTTTGAAAAGTGCCCCCTTTTCCTCACACCCGGCTCTACATAGCTATGTGCCCCGTTTTATGATGTCACAAAGTGACCCCCCCGACAGGGGGGTCTGAAACCCTGAGATGCAGGAGCTCAGGTCCCGCCCTATGCGAACCCTACCCACTACCCTAAGAATGGGCGCCATAGGAGCATGAGAAAGGCAAATTCACTATTGAAAAGTGCCCCCTTTTCCTCACACCCGTCTCTACATAGCTATGTGCTCCGTTTTGTGATGTCACAAAGTGATACCCCCGACAGGGGGGGTCTGAAACCCTGCGATGCAGGAGCTCAGGTCCCGCCCTATGCGAACCCTACCCACTACCCTAAGAATGGGCGCCATAGGAGCATAGGAAAGGCAAATTCACTTTTGAAAAGTGCCCCCTTTTCCTCACACCCGGCTCTACATAGCTATGTGCCCCGTTTTATGATGTCACAAAGTGACCCCCCCGACAGGGGGGTCTGAAACCCTGCGATAAAGGAGCACACGTCCCGCCCTATGCGAACCCTACCCACTACCCTAAGAATGGGCGCCATAGGAGCATAGGAAAGGCAAATTCACTTTTGAAAAGTGCCCCCTTTTCCTCACACCCGGCTCTACATAGCTATGTGCCCCGTTTTATGATGTCACAAAGTGATACCCCCGACGGGGGGGTCTGAAACCCTGCGATGCAGGAGCACACGTCCCGCCCTATGCGAACCCTACCCACTACCCTAAGAATGGGCGCCATAGGAGCATGAGAAAGGCAAATTCACTTTTGAAAAGTGCCCCCTTTTCCTCACACCCGGCTCTACATAGCTATATGCTCCGTTTTATGATGTCATACAGTGATACCCCCGACAGGGGGGGTCTGAAACCCTGCGATGCAGGAGCTCACGTCCCGCCCTATGCGAACCCTACCCACTACCCTAAGAATGGGCGCCATAGGAGCATAAGAAAG
Organism: Cymbomonas tetramitiformis; assembly: GCA_001247695.2. Classification (NCBI taxonomy): domain Eukaryota; kingdom Viridiplantae; phylum Chlorophyta; class Pyramimonadophyceae; order Pyramimonadales; family Pyramimonadaceae; genus Cymbomonas; species Cymbomonas tetramitiformis. Next base: position 30,119 of record LGRX02007063.1, read on the forward strand.
GCAAATTCACTTTTGAAAAGTGCCCCCTTTTCCTCACACCCGGCTCTACATACCTATGTGCTCCGTTTTATGATGTCACACAGTGATCCCCTCGAAAGGGTGGGGTCTGAAAACCCTATCTAAAAGGCGTATGCATGGCCTCACGTGCTTTGCGCTACACATCAAAACAACACTTTGCCATCTCCCCCAAGGCCCACATAGGCCAAAGAAAGTGAAGAGAAGTGAATTACCTTTTTAAAACTTCACCGCTTGCTCCTCATCCGAGTTGCATAGCTCCCTTGAGGAAGGAGCTTCGAAACCCTATTTTGTGCAATGCACACGCCAACTCAATGTACACGCGTGTATAACAAACAAACATCCGCCCTAGGGCTTCAATACGCCACGGGACCTAAAAGAGGAGTGCAATACCTTTCCAAAAGAGTTTCATTTGCTCGGTTCCGAGCTCTATAGCTCCCTCGAAGAAATATCTAAGATGACCAATTATCTGCAATGCACAAGCCAGCCACAAACCGTGGTTAGAATAACTCACAAACATCCGCCCTAGGGCTAACGTACGCAAGTTAAACTGAAAGGGGGCACTCTTAGCTGCCGAAAACTTTTTGATTTGCTCGGTTCCGACATCTGTAGCTCATGCTATGAAATATTAAAGATGCCCTAGGAACAGCGGATCCTGCGGCTGCTCAATTTTCATGCGTGAATAACAAACAAACATCCGCCCTAGGGCTCCAATACGCCACGGGACCTAAAAGAGGAGTGCAATACCTTTCCAAAACAGTTTCATTTGCTCGGTTCCGAGCTCTATAGCTCCCTCGAAGAAATATCTAAGATGGCCAATTATCTGCAATGCACAAGCCAGCCACAAACCGTGGTTAGAATAACTCACAAACATCCGCCCTAGGGCTAACGTACGCAAGTTAAACTGAAAGGGGGCACTCTTAGCTGCCGAAAACTTTTTGATTTGCTCGGTTCCGACATCTGTAGCTCATGCTATGAAATATTAAAGATGCCCTAGGAACAGCGGATCCTGCGGCTGCTCAATGTTCACGCGTGAATAACAAACAAACATCCGCCCTAGGGCTCCAATACGCCACGGGACCTAAAGGAGGAGTGCAATACCTTTCCAAAACAGTTTCATTTGCTCGGTTCCGAGCTCTATAGCTCCCTCGAAGAAATATCTAAGATGGCCAATTATCTGCAATGCACAAGCCAGCCACAAACCGTGGTTAGAATAACTCACAAACATCCGCCCTAGGGCTAACGTACGCAAGTTAAACTGAAAGGGGGCACTCTTAGCTGCCGAAAACTTTTCGAATTGTACGGTTCCGACATCTGTAGCTCATGCTATGAAACATCAAAGATGCCCAAGGAACAGCGGAGCCTGCGCCTGCTCTACGTTCACACGTGAATAACAAACAAACATCCGCCCTAGGTCCAACATAGAACACGGAAACCAAAAGAGGAGTGCAATACCTTTCCAAATCAGTTTCATTTGCTCGGTTCCGAGCGCCATAGCTCATGCAACGAACTAGCGAAGATGACGTTCACGTGAATTAAGTATCGCAATCTTCGAGAAGCCTACGCGCTTAAGCTGACGTCCTTGAGGTTGCAGTGAGGCCTCGCCGCATAAAACAAAAGTTACTGATATTATTAACAAAATATTCAACTCTCAGACCATAAACATATCGGCATCATGAGCCAGTCGGGAGCGAAATACGTTGTTGAGCTGCCGACTGCCGAGGTCCGTAAGAAAAAGGTAGACATTTATCGTCTAAATTCTGGCTTTTGACGAGAAAGACCAGAGTTTAGACGAGCTCCACAATCATCAAGTAACGCAGCCCTCGAATCGAATCGCGGGTAGCCGCGCGAAGCGCGGCTCGTCTAAACTCTGGGGACGAGAGTAGGTTTGCTCCGCCGAATATCGATTGAATGGATTGTCACTCTTGTACGTGCAGAGGACGCCAAGATGGTGGAATCTAACGGTACTCAGATGAATTCCGGTGTTGAAAATTGTTAGTGCAACGGATACTTTTTGCCTAGCTCGCGCGAGAAAAGTGAATCTTGGTTTTCAGCGGTCGAGTTTTGAGCCGGTCCGGACAGTCCGATGGATCGAAAATCGCTCGAGACCTGTCGATCGCCAAAATGAAAATCTTTCGTTCCGCTCCAGGCTCGAGGCTGAGCGTGAAGCACCGCACCGCCCGCGCCCCTCCAGCAAGGGGAATACAGTGTCACTGTGTCACTGTATTGTGTATAAACGTGTAAGGCCCATTATGACAAGACACCCCCGTAATGCCCCCCCGGATATGCTACGTTTTCTTTCCTACCATGCGCTATACCCAGATTTATAATGCACCCTTGCGCCCGTCCTAAGCATCCCGTCCTAAGCGCTCGACGGTCGCGACAGCTCGCGATCCTGAATCTGACCTGCTCGTCGGTTTTCTGAATAACAGAGCTCCGCGATTTAATCGTCGGGCATTTCCGCCAGCATTTTTAATGCCGCGATAAATCCGGCCGCCATTCGTTTTCCCGTAAAATCTGTCATACTGAGACACATTACGTCTGTATGATCGCGCTTGACACACACTCGTGTTACCAGTGAGACACTTTACGTCCAGAGAGACACTTTACGTCTGTTAATTTACAAAGCTCCGTGGTTCCTAGGGTTCCAGCTAATTCGTTCACTCCTCTTACCCGCTAATCAATATGGTTCGCTCTGGTCGCAAGCCTTGCAGAGTTCTTTCAATCGCCAAAGAAGGTTGCAGGTTGACGCGCTTTAAGATTAGGAGCAATTGCTTCTTAAAGCTTCGCGACGTCAACCACAAATGCAAACCTTGCCTCGCGTGCAAGGCGGTCCGCAACAAAACCTCTCGCATTCGCGAGAGTCTATACAATGGGTTCATGTCTTCCAAGGCATCGTTCAAGGAAATCATTTCCTTCTTGTATCCCGCAATTGACTTGCCCGATGGCATGGTCGAGCGTGCGGTTTACAAGGACCTCGCATCGGGGGAGTTCGCTCCACCCGCTAATTTTTGTACCTTGGCTGACGTGAAAGTCCTCACAACGGCTCTCAAGCCTAAACGGGCATGAAGGCAACTGAGATAGTGGACCCTCTTGCCACTAGCGAAACCCTAATCAACGCGCTTCTCAAGAACATCGCTGACGCGAAAAACGTTCTTCAATTCACGTTTTCCAAATTGCCCGAGAGTACCAAGAAAGGCGAAGAGCCCCAGAGCCCAGTAGAGCCCACTAGGGCGTTTTATAGGGACGTATGCGGCAAGCAAAAGCAAAACTTCGTTTTCGTCGCACCCGAAAGTGCAAGTGCTGATTTCTTTTGGCCCTTTCTTTGTGACCAAGCGTGGGAGTTCCCATGACTGGCATACGCGCCACGAACATTGGCGTCTCTTCCTTGGGACCATGATGAATGGCCTCCACAACTGCTCGTTTTATGTCTTGCCCACACCAACGAACAAGGGGTCAAAGGAGAAGGCGTGGTTTGTTTGGACTTCAAGCGATCGCAAAGGCAAGGACCTCTTCTCACGGCATGGGGTGAAGGGGAACCCATACAGGGAATTCCAACAAGATATTTGCGACGACTATGAAGATTGCATAGTCACCTATGCCCAAAAAGAAGAGGGGAACTATTCCGATAGCGATTGAGTACTTCTAGCATTTCCTTTGAAATAATACACGTGTAGATTGTACCTTACTCCCTTCTACGTAAATGTAACACACATTGTATTCTACCTTGCTTGCATTTGTTCCATCATATCGCTTCGTTCGTTGTTTGCATCTCTTAGGTACTCACTCACATTCATACCTCGTTGTTCACCTACATACAAACTAGATCCATATTTGACAAACCATATTCTTAGGTCACACATACTCATCGTAACTTTCGCATCCTACTTGCATAGTGTGCCGCGTGTTTACCAACATCATACTTACAAAGTGACATATCTCACTTATCATCTCACCTACATACGTACAAAATGTATTCACTCACCTACATACACGATATGTATTCACCCGCATATATACTCTCACCTACATATTTACAAAGTTACATATCTCACATACTTACATACATCGCCTTCGTTCACATATATTCCACATACGCATGTGATTGCCCGCACACACACACACACACACACGTAGCATCTACAACCTACATATATATTCACCCGCGCATATACTCTCACCTACATATGTACAAAGTTACATATCTCACATACTTACATACATTGCCTTCGTTCACATATATTCCCGACATACGCATGTGCTTGCCCGCACACACACACACACACGTAGCATCTACAACCTACATATATATTCACCCGCATATATACTCTCACCTACATATTTACAAAGTTACATACAGTAATCACTCAGTTATAAGGAACTCCTATGCTAAGGAACCAGCCAGCCTTTCGGGGGGGTGGGGGGTACCCAAGTTGATGAGAAAAGCTGGCTGGACTTTTTTTGTTATGGAATCACCCTGAAATAAGAAATATGGTGTTGGCTGCCTATCTTAAGGGGCATTTCATACACTTCATATATATTAAGAAATCTAGGCTGGAAATTTTACCAAAATGGTGTAGGCAAATGCTATTTTTATCAGATTTTTTAATAAAACTCTGCAAAAATCAAGGCACAGTGCAATATGATGCTTAGGTTCATACGACACTACAACATTATACATTCACCCAGAAAGGCTAAGTCCTGCTTTAATTCTTTCAACTGTGCACGACTCTCAGGGTCCATTTTCTAGGTTTTGAAAATTTTAAGAAATGCGGCTGGCTATGTACGGATGGCACGTGGATGGCTATGGAATATGCTGGCTGGCTTAAAAGATCGCGGTCACTATTCTTAGCAGATTTATAGGACAGGAGATATATGATAATATTGACTGTCACTGTGAAGCGGAAAAGGGCAGTCGTGTCAAGCTGGTGAAGTCTAAAGTTGATAATAACAAATGTTGAGTAGACTTTAGGGGTCGGGAGCCGGTGACACAGTGACACGGACAGCACTGCAAGTGACAGCCAGGCGAGGGGTGACAGAAAGGTGCACCACTGCTCCCCCCTATGGGGGGATAGTTGGCATCTCCGTCACACCACCTCACCCCGAAGGCGGGAGGTGCACTGCAGGGCCAGCCGGTACACCCGGACAGGCGGCTAAAAGAGATGTTGAATGTTAACTCAAAGAGGCCTTTTTCAACCTAGCTAGAGGCAATTCCATGCTGTGGCGCTAGTCGCATTCACATCTCTAATCCGATACTTAGGGCTTTGGGGAGTTGCCATGCTCATCGTCGGTGACACCGGAGTACTTGGGCAACCAAATCGGTGAAGAGCGGAAGGCCGGCCAGTCGGTGTCGTCCTCATCGTAAAGTGCGGCTCCGTAGCAGGCAGGGTCTTCAGGTTCATCGAGCGGCGGGAAGGCGTCCGCATCCTCCGCAGGCACCACCAGAGCGCTGGTGCCGACGGGGTCGATCGCGTCGCCACCACCAGGTGCGAGCTCAGTGAGCCGCACGGAGCGAAATGCAGCAGCCGTCGGGCCCTCAACAGGTGGGGCAGGCGTGTCCACTGCGGGCGGTGGCAACGACATCACAGCAGCGGATGCGTCGAGGGACGGGCGGGAGGCGGCCGGCTTAGACATCTCTAAGTGCTTGTCGTTGGCGAAGGCCTCGATGCACACCCATGGACACGCACCACGCGTGTCGGGATGAGCGTCCGTGACGTTCCAGAGCCGGAAGCACACGGTGCAGGGAAACCCAGTACCCGACCACTTACGGTAGAGCGAGTTGGGCGTGTCGGCCACCCACTTGCCCTCCAAGGGCGCCAATGACTGCTTTTGCGCCCGGAGGGCCATGGCAACGGGGCGAGGAGCGGGATGAGGGGGCTTCTGGCCGCCACCCTTGGGGCGGTAGCCGGAACCCTCGGGCGGAATGTCGGAAGCGGCGGGAGGGGCGGAAGTGGGAGAGAGTGTGGCGAGGGGGCTCTCGTCCCTAAATGCAAGGCGGATGCGGAGTGCAAGGCGGGCAAATGTGAACATGGCACCCGCCCGCAATTCCCGTAGCACAACCAAGTAAAGGGGGGCTACGTACGGCGACTTCTTGGCGGACTCGGACAACACGTGCCAAAGGTCCGCAACGCGGTCCGAGTCGGTGTAGTTGGGCTTCAGCTTTTGGTGGCGGTCACCAAGGCGTCGAATCAGGGCAAGCTGTGGAGCGGGGTCCTCGATCTCGTTGAGCACAACCGCCCGCAGCTGGGTCCAGAAACGCATGCCGTCGGAGTCGGGCACGCCCTCGACCTCGTAGCGCAGCCGCTGCAGTGCGTAGCGGCCGTCAGCGGGGTGGTGGCGGGCAAACTCGTGATACACGCTGAGAGCGTTACCACGAAGTGGGTGGGGTAAAATGGTGAAGAGGAGCTCGTTGACGGTCACGTGGTAAAACTCGTGGTCATGCTCCAGGTCGAGAAGCTTCGCTGCCTCGTGGTAAGACACGGGATACAGCACATGGGCCAATCCGGAAAGCAGGGCGTTGAAGTCAACGTCGGCAGTCGCAGTGTCCAGAGTGAAGCCAGCGGGCATCTTGAGACCAGTGGACTTGAGGAAGGACAGGAGGTCGCTGCCGTACTGAAAAGCGTAAGCCAGTTGCTCGATGTACTCATCTTCGCGGCCTTCCTCCACGGGCGTGGTCCCCAACACGTCGGGGTCGTTGAAATAGTCGAAAGCCGTCGGGGCGTCGACCGATGATGTCGGCTTGGACCGCAATGAGGATGTCCCTACAATCCTACGGCGTCCACGGGATGAAACAGGAGTACTCTGTGATCCTGAGGGCGAATGTGACGGGGTGGAGGCTCCCCGCGTGCGGGCAGCACGCAGAGCCGAACCAAGACCTTCACGTCGGGTAGAGGCCATTGCGGGAATAAAATAACGTTTGTCCAGCGGTGAATTTGAGCACACTGGGTGTGCAGCAAAAAAAAACGGTGGTAGATGTCGAATAGATGTCGGGAGGCGGCTTAATGTTGTGTCGGCCGGTGCTGATGTAAGGCGGTCCGGCGCTGATGTCGGGATGTCGGAGATGTCGAATAGATGTCGGTTAGAGTCGCAGGGCGCGAAGCGAACCAGAGAACAAAAACCAAGCTAACACTGAAGGTGCGTGGGCGATAACCTTATAGAACAGGAGATATATGATAATATATTGACTGTCACTGTGAAGCGGAAAAGGGCAGTCGTGTCAAGCTGGTGAAGTCTAAAGTTGATAATAACAAATGTTGAGTAGACTTTAGGGTTCGGGAGCCGGTGACACAGTGACACGGACAGCACTGCAAGTGACAGCCAGGCGAGGGGTGACAGAAAGGTGCACCACTGCTCCCCCCTATGGGGGGATAGTTGGCATCTCCGTCAC
>LGRX02007064.1:0-31448 GCA_001247695.2 Cymbomonas tetramitiformis
CCTTGAAATTAAAGAAGACTTGCCCCCGATATCGACCCAACTTCAAAATCGGCATCCCCGGTAGGAAATCATCATAACTTATCTACTAAGCCCTGTGGAGGTCTAGTCGACCCCCCTTGGGCCCTGGGGTGGCCGTAGACCCCTTGAAATTAAAGGTGACTGGCCCCCGATATCTCTATGACGGTTTGCCCTCCAATTCTGGAGGGTGGAGGGAAGCCCAGGGGTAGTGATTCAGCTGCATTGTGCGAGCTGTAGCGTAGGCCCAATGGCCATATTTCGGTGCACAGGGGTCAAGTAGGCACCCTGGGGTGATTTGCACGCCGGGGGGCTAAGGGGGGCGAGAAAAGCCTGCAAAACCTTTGCAGGAATTTCGGGGGTTAGTCATAGAGGTCCAAAGGGGGTCCTCGGTGTGGTGGGTGGGTGAGCAGATGGGCCGCTCTGGAGTGATTCCCTTGAGGTCTAAGGGCGTGCGAGGTACTCAAATGCACCACAGGACATCTCCAAAACTACCCGCGGGAGGGGTGGGGGGTAGAGTGGTGGCAGAATAGTGGGGTGACAGCCCGTGGCTCGCACTCGTGGGAGGTCTACGCGACTAAGTCAAAAACGGTATCGATTTTCGGAAAAAACTCGACCGTCATAGAGATATCGACCCAACTTCAAAATCGGCATCCCCGGTAGGAAATCATCATAACTTATCTACTAAGCCCTGTGGAGGTCCAATCGACCCCCCTTGGGCCCTGGGGTGGCCGTAGACCCCTTGAAATTAAAGGTGACTGGCCCCCGATATCTCTATGACGGTTTGCCCTCCAATTCTGGAGGGAAGCCCAGGGGTAGTGATTCAGCTGCATTGTGCGAGCTGTAGCGTAGGCCCAATGGCCATATTTCGGTGCACAGGGGTCAAGTAGGTACCTGGGGTAATTTGCACGCCGGGGGGCTAAGGGGGGCGAGAAAAGCCTGCAAAACCTTTGCAGGAATTTCGGGGGTTAGTCATAGAGGTCCAGAGGGGGTCCTCGGTGTGGTGGGTGGGTGAGCAGATGGGCCGCTCTGGAGTGATTCCCTTGAGGTCTAAGGGCGTGCGAGGTACTCAAATGCACCACAGGACATCCCCAAAACTACCCGGGGAGGGGTGGGGGGTAGAGTGGTGGCAGAATAGTGGGGTGACAGCCCGTGGCTCGCACTCGTGGGAGGTCTACGCGACTAAGTAAAAAACGGTATCGATTTTCGGAAAAAGAAAATTCGACCGTCATAGAGATATCGACCCAACTTCAAAATCGGCATCCCCTACTCTGGAACCCGAGTCTACGGACCGAAATAGCGCGATTATTACTTAGGGTTTGTAACGCAGATTTAGTTGATGGGCATCCGTAGACGTTTAGACGAGCTTCACAATCATCATGTAACGCAGCCCTCGAATCGAATCGCGGGTAGCCGCGCGAAGCGCGGCTCGTCTAAACTCTGGGGACGAGAGTACGGCATCCCCGGTAGGAAATCATCATAACTTATCTACTAGGCCCTGTGGAGGTCCAATCGACCCCCCCTGTTTCGTCCCGGATTACGAGTTGCGAACTAAGGTGCAAACTTCGTGCAAAATCGTAGATTCAGAATATTGTTCAGATTCTTCTGATCGAGCGTCTGTCTGCTTTGCGTTTCCCCACGGCCCGTCTGCGTCTCGTCTCTTCGTCCGTCCTCATTCGTGCCACGTCGGCTTGAAAGCGACAGCATTTTGTAAAAAACGACAGCAACGGTGAGTGCACCCTTACTGTAACTAGTTCGGAATTCTCATGAAACAGATTTCGGAACCGATTTCGCATTCCAGGTCCATTCCGAGTTAAGGTCATCCCGGATTACGATTAACGTCATAAGATAACGACGATGACGTTAACTCGTAATCCGTAATCCGGAACAAAAATCGGAACCTCTCTAATGATTCGTCATTCGCAACACACGAAAGGGCATGTGTGAACGCCTTGAAATGCTCCTTACGCCGACCCTTGAGCATGTGGCGCCACATGGATGCACATTCCCACGACCGGACTTGTTCCGATATCGGAACAATTCGCCGCGCCGTTTAGGGGTAGATTTGGATTTGTCGTGTCACACGTTGACTTTCGTACTCTCGTATTACTTTTGTATAAGTTTTGAAGTTTTTCAGTTTATTAATATTATATTATTACTACGACGAATATAATCAGATAGAATATAATTATGAATGCACCTGAATATTTTTATATCGGCCTCGCGGTCACTGTGTCACTGTCTACACTGTGTCACTGTGTCGCTGTCGCATGGCCGCTGCGCGGCGTAAGATAAGTTTATATTGAATATATAAAATAATTGGCCTCGCGGTCGCGACCGCTTCGCGGTCGCGACATCGGCTTCGCGGCCATGCAACAAGTTTTTTTGCAGTTGCTAATATCTATTTCTTTATTAGTATTATTAGTATTATTATTATATTAAAATATTATTAGATTATCATTTTTTCCTATGTTTTTCATAGCTGGAGCTTTTTGGGGGTCAATTTGTCTTGTGGTATTTTCGGCCAATCAAAGTGCGAAACATCCTTAATACATTGTGACACATCCTTAACACTGTGTGATTCACGTGTGATTCATACTGTCATGCACTGTCATGCATCCTTAACACTGTGCCATACTATGAATGACACAATGCGACACAAGACGAATAAAGCTCCACCTATGAAAAACTGGCTCTTAAGGGTAGGGTGCCATCATCTCGCGAATTAAAAAGTATTGATCACAATTTCCATAGTTAACATAATTAAATTTTCATTGCAAAGCTGCCACTTGTTGAAATTTATAGCGCAGAATTTTGCAACATGACCCCCTATTTTTATTGGCTAGGATCCAAGAATGGTGAGTCAACGTAGTATATAAAAAACCTCAGGCAAAGTTATCACGTAGATTTATTTTTAGAATTTATGTATCGATTGCATATACTAAATTATCACTATTTGATTTTATAAAAATTCTTTCTCGAAAATGATGTGATAACGTTTCCTGAGGTTTCTTTTATACCACGTTGACTCACCATTCTTGGATCCTAACCAATAAAAATAGGGGGTCATGTTGCAAAATTCGCCTCTAAGATTTTTTGAAAGTTAGTTACTTTATGTATTGGTTAAATATGGATTTTGTGATGAAATTTAATTCCAGAAAAATGGTTTGAAACCTTCTGGCACCCTACTTAATACATCCATTCTACGCACTCGCACTACCACAAGTTTATTACTTTATTACTATTATATTATATTATATTATTACTATATATATATATATATTATATTATATTATTATAATATATATATATATTATATTATTATTATCATTATATTAATACATCCATTCTACGCACTTTCTACGCACCACGACAAGTTTATTACTTTAGTACTACTATTATTATATTATTAGGGGTGCCCAACTATAAAAGTTGAGCCGTCCAATGTTTTTAGATCGGTAACATCGGAAGGTCCGAAGAGATTCCTGGGGCGCTGAGATCTATAATACGTACCACGTGTGGGACGGCAAACCCCAAATACGGGTATCCATACAATCGGTCATCTGAAATACTGGTACAAATCTGCCCATTTCAGGCAACGGAGCCGCGTCATCGGAAATTCAGGGTTTGGGCTGATTTTTGATGCAATGTGCACGTGCTTGAACTGCGCGGAGCTGTGGAAGGTCGAGTAATAAATATTTTTGAAAGCGGTTTTTTGGGAACTCTTCTAGACTCCAATTGGCAGCTCTGCGACACGCAAACACGTATAAAACTCGATCGTGCGCGTCGCGCGCGCTGTTTCGCGCGACTGCGTCATAAAGGGCACACCCACTGTACAGATGTCATATTTTTAAAATTAATTATTTGGGGGTTTAAAATTTTTTAAAATTTTTTAAAATTTTTAAAAAACTAAAAATTTTGTAATTTTTAAGGTAAAATAAATCAACCATTTTATATTTTTAGCAAAACAGATCTAAAAGTTAGATTTTGGATCATGCAATGGCCAACCTTAGAAACTACGATAAGAGCGTTCACCCTCATACCGAATGCGGGCCCTACGGGTAGTAGCTAGTATCATCGTATCATCATGAGCATGCATGAGCAAGGTTGTCTTGCGTTGCTAAAAATGGAGTACTGTGGTTGGTCCACATCGGATGACACGTCTGCGGACAAGGGTTCTTGTCAAGACGCCGCTTATTTAAATTTATACATGAAAAAGTAAAATATAAAAATATAAAAATATTCAGAAATATTTTAAAATATTTATATGAAAAATATCCTGGGAGCATAAATGCTAATGACGTGTCCCAGGTCAGCTCCCCTGCCTCGCCTGCGCCCCGGCGAACCATATTTCATAATCAGACATAATCAGAATCAAATCAAAACGCCAAAATGGGTCCTTAACACTGTAAAATCAATTAATTCGGCCTCTACAGTGTTAAGGGCCCAAAAAGGGGGGGTCAAAATTTTTTAAAATTTTCTAGAAAATTTTAAAAATCGAATTTTTGAATAATTTTTCGCGCAAGTGTAACCCACTGTAGTGGAGATCTCCTTTTTGAGATCGATCCGCCTAGTATTATAGACAGTATTATATGCCCTATGTGTCACATGGCCTCTCATTTCTCAAGTTTCTAGTTTGAGGTATTGGTTTACCTGTGGCGTGGTATCCTGACAGGTCCTCCCTCGTGCTCTTCACGTTTGTATATGCACCCCACGCCAGCTCCATCTTCAAGTGCGTTTCTATAGCTGAATCGGTACATACCAGGAGGTGTAGCGCAAGACTATCTCCAGCCCTCGGAGGTTGGCTATTGAACGAGCGCGGGAGGACCATCTCCAGCTCTCAGAGGTTGGCTTCGACGCAATGAGAGTCGCGTGACATGGACTGCGCGCAGCTTGGTTCGAAACAAACCATCGATTGAATATTCTGCTCCCACATCCCTCTCCGCTTAAGAATTTTGAGATCATTTTGGTTTTGAATATGAATTTCAGCATCGGTTTACATCCGTCGTTATCAAAATCCCAAGGTCAATTGTAGCTTTACCCAATATTATGAAAGCGGAGAACGCCATCAAGTCTTGAAGGGGTACAAAGTGTTCACACGAGCGAATTTAATAATTCCTCATGACTCATATGCACAAGGTATTTACATCATAGGGTTTCGTGGTTTCTGATTTCCAGCATATCGCTATACGGGCGATACCAGGGCTCCGTTATTTTATCTTCCAGTCATCTCTTCACACAGTAGCTCAACTTGCGCGTTTCCCCTTCCATAGCAGGGAACTTCTTCGGAAAAATTTCAGGAGATTCTTCAAAAGCTAGTTCAAGATGAGATGCACAAGCAGAAATCCCCCGCTTCGACGCCAAGCCTTTCCACGTTGCTCGTTACGTTGCAGAACAACCTGTATTCAGGCGCCTCTGCCGCCTCTGCCTTCGAGTCTACTGAACAGGAGAATAAACCACCGGAACATCAGGTTGTAATCTCACTGTTGCCACTTTGTTCGGAGAATGTAGGTCCTGAATAAACTAGGGCTCTCTCCTCGCGTCCTTACAGTCAAAGAATCTTTGACTAGAGACTCGACTTTCATCTAGGTTGAAAGTATCCGAGCCTAGACGAAACCGACCTTCAAAGACTCAAAGACTCTTTGAAGGACATCCGTGGCATAAATGGGCTGTCACAGCTTATTTGTATCTTCCGACGGCCCCGGAGTATCGTAGCGCCTTTTCGCACCTCCTTTTGTACTAAGAAACTTCGAAGAGGCAACCACTGCATATCATGCTCACTTTTCATTCTCCAATTCTCCATTTTGTATAAGACCTTCGAATAATTTTTGCTGGTTCAACTTCTGATCCACCTTGTTCAAAAAGCGCAATTTCAGGGCTAGTCTCCTTTATATACAAATTCACAAATTGCAAGACTGTTAACCTCTTGGGGCCTTTCTGCGTGGAGCTTACAGGAAGATGAAAAAGAAAGGAAAGTGACGATGACCGTGCAACAGATTAAGCGATATATTACGAGTGTCCTAGGCAGAGCGAGCTGCAGCAGTGCAGAGCAGAGGGAAATGCAATCTTCAGCACTGTCGATAAACAAATTGTTTTTCGATAAAGCTACGCGGAAAAAGGTAAATTGTCAGCAGTTACGATGGCCAGTGCATCGTTTATCTTTGATCCTGATTTCTGACAGGTCTCCCTCGCATTCCTGGAAAGTCGTTCAGTCTTAGTGGTCACCACCGAAAACCGGGTCTTTGGAGGACCTGGCATCCTTAACGTGTGGCCATCTGCCAGGGGATCTTTTCCTCTGAGAAACTTCAACTAATAATCGTCTACCTGAGCCCATGCAACTTATCACAGTCTCACGTCATTGTTTTTTCTTGTCACTGGCAACCTTGGGTTTGTGACAGACTTTCCACCCACAGTTGTCTCAGGTACCTGCAATTTGTGCAGGTGCGTATATATGATCCAATTCTCGGAGACTTTGAAAAGGAGATGTCTTTGCAAGAGTTGCTTGAAGATGTTGTCAGAACGAGTGACGATCCTTGGACGACTCTCGCCCATACGGCACAGCATTGGGCAAGGTGAGGCACTGTCATTTGCAAGATGCACTTCTGAATCAAGTTTTTGTGGTAGGAATTTTTAAAGACCGAATTCCTTTACTCATATACTGTTGATTTGTAAACCATGTAAGCAGTACTAGTTCTAATAATGTTCCCTACACCAACTCCAAAGTTGTTGCAAAGCAACAGGAATAATACACTTTTCGACAATAGTTGTATTTTGATCTTAATTAAAAGAAGTTAACTGAGCCTATCATGTGGCTGCTACCATCTACAGTGCGCATCATGCAATAGTAAGAATACACTTTTTAAGAATCCAGCCGTTGGCATGATTCTCGGAAATTAAGAACGGCAAATTTCACTAGTGCAACTTGCTCCAAGCATACTTCTATACGACGTTTATATAGCATACTTCGTTATATATTTTAAATACACTGCTCAAAATTTCCTGATTTTGGACATTAAGAATAAATTCGCTAACGCTAGGTCTGAATCATGAATAACACTATCTACCAGGTCTTGTTATCACGTGCGCACTTTAAGTCCCGCTTTCCGAAAATCATCAAGATTTTTATTGGAACTTCGATCGTAACTGCTGAGCTAGGTACCCCACTCTTTTTGTTTGTGGAATGCCGTGCTACTGATGATACCATTCTCCTTTCAACGTAATAGCCATTATCATAGAAGTTCGAGACTAGTCGGGATGGCAGTCTCATGTTTGAATGGCACCGCGCACTGCTAGTTTGCTGGTCTTGAATTTCTTTTACTTGGATTATGAGATTGCAAGTTACTGCTTCAACATCGATACACTGGAATCCGAAGACATATTATTATCATAATGTCCTCAATGTATGTCAGACTGACTTTTTTTTTGAGAAGACGCCACCCACTTGGGAGCAGTCTTAGAACTTTTTGCATATATATCTTGGATGGATTCTCATTCTACCGAGGCTTTGCGATTCACCGGTGGCGGCCAAATAAAGGTTAACGTCATGTTCAAAGGAAAAAACTGAAAATTTGCGAAAACCACTTAGCAATACTTTGGGTTCTTATGACACAAAATGTCACAGGTATGAACACTGTGAAAATAATGTATTATTTTTCAGTTCAATTGTAGTTCGGCACAACAGCCAAAAATTAATAGATGCCGACTATAATCACCACATGCTCACACAAACGCGATCGCAAAACGATCACAAAATGCCAAGGCTTCCATCATCGTTTTGCGGTCGCTGTCACCGAACTTAAAATTTTTCGAATCGACAAGTCGGGGTTGCCACGATGACATGCATGGAAATGCACTGAAAAACATACACAAATTTCCTAACATTTATTATACCTGTGATGAGTTGCACGCACGCTACCCAAACCCAAACCCAAACCTGTGAGGCTATGACAAATGAGTGACGATTCTGGCCCCGCCCGAGGTACTTCCAAAGCCCCCATCCTTGTAAGCACCTTATCTGAGTGTCATGCATGGTAGCGTGCTGAATTCAACTGACATAAACCTGAGTGAAATCCCCAAGAAGGTTCCACCTTTTATCTAAATTATAATCAGCTCCACGATGCATCATTTACACAAGATCGCGAAGATAGTCTAGACTATCCTTTTTACATATCCTCCGGAATTCCTCCACTTTACACTCGTCAATATTATTGCAATAGTTGTATTATGGCAATAATCATTACTGCAATAATGACAGCACATTTTTATTACTCCGATGGTATCTAATTAGGTTTTGAGCACTAACATGCATGCCCCGGTAGATCTCCCAAACTTGTGCTCATTTAATCAATGGCCGTGTTGTCTGTAAGACCCACTTGATTGAGAACCTTCTGAGTAGCTAGTGCACGCCCTAAGTATGCCCCCCAACGTGAAGGTGGTATCGCGGGGCACTCCCGCCCCCGTGCGCGTTAAGGTGGTGCCGTGGGGCACTCCGACGGTCTTGAAAGGCGGGTTGAGGCTTATCCCCATAGACCTGAAAAGCAAGGCTATGTATGGGGGGCGATCCGAACCTCCCACTACCCGAAAAGTAAGGTCTAGGGTGGGGGGAGGGCTCACCCCCTGCTGCCTACCACCCGAAAAGCAGGGCGGGTGGGGGCTGGGGGGGATCCAATGTGAATTGCCCCTTCCCCCCCAAGGAGCAAAGTGTGGGGACCTGAGGTGGAAGGCTTCTAAAGCTCTTTATTTATTTTCACAAAATCTCAACTCGTTCAGTGTTTTACTCACATCATTTGCATATAATTGGATTGTGAATGATAAGATGGATTATCAAAATAGGAAGTTTGAGGTACTCCTTTCTTGGCAATGGCAATCTTAGCAAAATCTCAGTATTGAGATTCGACATCGAATATCCCATCTTTGCTACAGGTTGGCCAGAATCAACAATATGTGTCGTTTGGCGGTAGCTGTCGTAGGAAACCTTGCTTGAGGTGAATATGATCTTGCGCTGGAAGGTCAGGGTCTGATGAGTTCAATTATTGTTTGTATGAACAAGTTCTTGGCCCGAATACCGTTGTTAGTCTTGAAATCATGTTGTGGAAATATCCATAATTGTATGGTAGTAGAGTCGCTGCAGCTGAGATTGTTGGCCGCCCCTTGATTGGCTGAACATCTAGGTGCAGAAACACATAACGAATGCATCACAAGTTCACTTTGAGTTGGGTTTGAAATCTGATAGCTCAGAGTGTGTATGTGGTGCTACTGGTCACACTATTGCAGGGGCCAAGCAGCACTCTTGAAGGAGGTGACTGATGCTGAATTCGAGCACATAATGCGCAAGCTTGACAATCTCGATCTCGATGCGCACAGCAGCGACGAGGAGCTTGATGAAGAGGTACACTATTGCTTCTCAGATCCTCACCACGCTGGGTAGCGGTGTCTTACGATCTTTCTGTCAGTTCGTTGCAGCACTGTTGCTCCATGAGTGCCCCTGGCATATAACCGATTTGCAGTTAATTGACACCGACCATCCAGTAAAGTATTTGGCATGCATGCCCTAAGACACGATGGCGCTAGCTAGTGCATCAATAATATATAGTGCCCGTGCTAAACCTAATAAGCTCACTCAATCATTGACCAAGGACCAAGGATGCTCTGCTATCTACAGTATGTGGGTTAAGCCTTTTACAATCATGTTCAGTACTTGCGCGCCTAAAAACACTTTGCCACTAGTTTTTACAGTTTGCATGTAATGATGTTTATAGAAGGCTAAAGCCATGGGGAGTCGTAAGGTCGGTGAGAATTGCGCTATAATTTTATTTAAGTAATGAAATGTCTGAATAGGTGAACCTGTGAGATGTCTGAAGCAAGCAAAGAGCCCTAGGTAATGACAAGAAGAAATCCTAAAGCATTCTTAAGGCACGGGGGTGAAGAAGCGAGCGTGGTTAGTTGTATTCAAACTTTTCTTGTGGAATAAAATGTCCGGAGAGTAAATATATATACACGACTACTTAAATATCCAAGCAAGCAAAGTAAGTATCCCTAACTCACTAGCGAAACCTCGCTCAAGCATGCTAAACTGCAAGCAAATATACTAATAAGCTATAGGCCATCCAGCTCACAATCTGAACTTATCCAATACTATCTAGCTAAGAGTTTCACCGTGAATCTGCAAAAGCTCTATCGCAGGAAACCGAAGGCGTGCGATGCACCAATCACTGCAGCTTCATCATCATCTCCTGCCGCTATCTACTTGGACATGCATGAGAATAACAACGAGGCGACATTGCGCCGTCCATTTAGTAGCCGGGGATATGCATCCTTGTTTATGGGTTGCATGCTTGTGTGCGTGATTGCCTGCCTGCAGGGGAAGATGGCTGCTCGGCGGGCTAGGCGGCGCTTCCGCACTGGCAAAGCAAACCTGCAGAGGTGCACTGCAAATAAACCCTAAACACCTCATTGTAATAATAGCTTGTTTCGTTCAAATGTGATTCGTTCCCCTCATCACCAGACCCATCCATCTCTCTCCCTGCCTCATAATAAGTAAGGCAGGATATGAAACTGATGACTCTAACTAGCTTATAACATATGAAGTCTAGCCTTACTGCAACCCTAGCTAGATGCAGATCATTATGCGTTGAGGTTGCGTATTGGGGGTGCAGGACTGAGCATGCGGCTGCCAAGAGATTGAGGCAACAGGCTGAGAAGCAGAAGGCAGATCTAAACGCAATGCGTACCAAGGCCAGTATGCTTAAGAAGCTCACCAAAGACTTGCGCTCTTCTGATCCTGTGGCTGTAAGCGAAGCTGAACGCCAAGCTGCTGAAATTGAAGCAACCATGAAGGTACTTCCTTCACACGATCGTCTTTCCACATCGTAGTCATCTCACATGCCTACTTGCTTGATTTGGGATGGCGCCAGGGTGCCCATTGAATGACTCAATTTTTTGAATTGGCGCCCTGCTCATGTGTATATATACGATAATACTGCATATATATATATGATGATCGATGAAATACATATATACATTGGAAATTTCAGGGTTTTGATAGCAAGTGGAATCTTTAGGAATATATTTGTTTCTTCAACGCATTTCAAGCAAATGCATGCCTACTTCATCAAAGCGGTTTTTTGTAGAGTAGTTCGAGGTCGGGAGCCTGCTAATTGCTTTTATTTTGTGTTTAGCGGAGACTACAAAAATAGTCGCTCTCACTCATGAATTCCATGGAGCGAGCAGAGATGGAGCCCACAGACCTCTATCTGGGCTTCAGATCTAGATCTAAGATTTCTTCGGGTTTCTTCAGGTTTTGAGCTTCCTGAGAGCTGTACAAGTCCTATCTAGCCAGTCAGCCTATACACCAAACTGATTAGCAGGCACTGCAGATTCCAAGCAACAGATAAGATGCTGGGCTACACTTATTACTTGCTTTCAGGGCTTGAACTTGGACTCTTGGGACGTTCATTATTGTTATAATAATATCCTTTTAATGCAAGCTACACTATATATATATATATTACATGTGTAATTACTGGATGCTGACTTTTCTTTGCTTGGGGGGCGTCCGGGTGGGGCTCTGGGTGCAGAGTTTGGAGAAGTTGATTAAGCAAACCCAAACGAAGGCAACCATGGCTGCTATTACAGCAATCCAGGAGAATGATCTAGATGTATATGCCAGATCTAATGTGAGTATCCAAAAGTGCTAGCTCCTGAGCTCAATCAACAAACTCAATTTATGCTATCTACATACGACTGGGAAACTTTACCATTTAGCTGCTGCTACAACAGAAACTTATTTGGTTCATTTGGGCATGCCTGTGATGGATAACCTGCTGCTGGCGGTCAAGCGCTTTATCAAATACGTACCAATAGATGAAGCAGTGCTTATGGCAAAACCCTGTGGTGGATCCACACATCTGCCACTTACATTTCCTTGGCGAAAAATATCGCACTAAACTTGCCCCAAATAAGCATCGTTGTTGCTCCACCTGTTACCAACTCTTCAAGCAAGCAATGATGAGTTCCTGGGCCAGCCTGATGATGGCGAGCGTGTGTGTGTGATTGGGGAGTGCACAGGGGTTTGACGCGACAGATATGCGAAAATCTAGAGGCTATGCTAATAATGGCAACGCAATGCGCACGGGGGTCGCGCCGAATGGCGCAGCAGTGGGCAGTAATGACGGAGCTACACTTAACGATGGCTACAGAGGGGTACTACACAATACGTGCTCTGTCCATCTATTGCCATCAATGAAGAGCATAATATATATATGCTATCTCGCGCATGATGAAGACACAGCCCGAATCGCCCCCCTCCCATCATTGAATTTTGGCGAAACTCGCTATTCAAGATTTATAGCCCTGGCTCAAACTTGAATATTGAGGTCACACGAGCTCCGTGTCTATTGCTCACTATAGGCGCGACTTTCTTCAGAAGTACTTAGATAGACGGCGGGGTATATCAAATGGAATTTACTTGTCGATGCATGACAGTTTTAACGATTTTCTCAGTCAATTTTAGTAAGGCCTCAGTGGGTTGTCAACCCAATGTGATTCTGGGTGCTGAACTCTCGATGGCGATTCAAGTGTGGACTTTAAAACTCATACATACCCATCCAATTGAATTATGAGGTCCCACACTTTCCAAACAATCAAATTTGGTCCGAGCGATTATAGATAAATTATTAGTCGCATTATTAATATTAATAAGCTTGTTAATAAGCTTATTAAGATTAATAACCGGGTAAATGGATAAACCTTAATCATGCCTTTAGATGAGAGTGATCTTCGTTTTATGCACATGTAAGCAATATACTGTATGATCCATGCGTTCCGTCATTTGCTGAAATAATGAGGAGACCATGCATTTTCGCACGTCTTGCATGTGCACTGTAATAATGGGGCATCTTATGTGACGGGTCGATATGCTTACTTGGTGAGAGGGATTTGCCCAGGATGGACGACAAATAATCGCTGGAGTGGCTGATGGCAGTGAGTACTTGAGTGGGCTGGGCGGAGGATACGACGACGACAGCAGGCTCGGAGGTGTGCATGTTTCATACCCGCCGTTATTCATCTGCAGCAGGTTCTGTGCGCATATATAGCTATCTACCGCCGCTATGTGCAAAGGCTGCAGAAAATCTAGTGCTATTTAGATTTGCTGTCTGCTGCATAACAGGCTAAGGCTCCGGCCTATTGTAGAGGTATGTGCGTTGGCATTATGCCATATTTGTGTGTAGCTTATCCTTGAACCGACCCCTTTGGCATCACATAACCACAAAGGATCGGCTGCACTATGTATGTATGTAACTCTGCGGCTGGCTCTATTTATGTCCAGTGCCTTGAGGCTTTTTCACCTGCCGGGGGACTGGTGGTTGACAGCCACGTTATGGGGTGCTGACATCTCGTTGTGAACGGGGACGGCCACTGGAATGATTTGGATGATGGGATGTGGCTGTCCCTGTCGTACCCTTCTGACGGGTACTGCCTCTTTGAGGGCGTCGGGGATTCGTCTGCGGCTGGCTCTATTTATGTCCAGTGCCTTGGGGCTTTTTCACCTGCCGGGGGACTGGTGGTTGACAGCCACTTTATGGGGTACTGGCGGATCGCTGTGAACGGGGACGGCCACTGGAATGATTTGGATGATGGGATGTGGCTGTCCCTGTGGTACCCTTCTGGCGGGTACTGCCTCTTTGAGGGCGTCGGGGATTCGTCTGCGGCTGGCTCTATTTATGTCCAGTGCCTTGGGGCTTTTTCACCTGCCGGGGGACTGGTGATCGACACCCACTTTATGGGGTACTGGCATCTCGTTGTTAACGGGGACGGCCACTGGAATGATTTGGATGATGGGATTGTGGCTGTCCCTGTGGTACCCTTCTGACGGGTACTGCCTCTTTGAGGGCGTCGGGGATTCGTCTGCGGCTGGCTCTATTTATGTCCAGTGCCTTGGGGCTTTTTCACCTGCCGGGGGACTGGTGGTTGACAGCCACGTTATGGGGTGCTGACATCTCGTTGTGAACGGGGACGGCCACTGGAATGATTTGGATGATGGGATGTGGCTGTCCCTGTGGTACCCTTCTGACGGGTACTGCCTCTTTGAGGGCGTCGGGGATTCGTCTGCGGCTGGCTCTATTTATGTCCAGTGCCTTGGGGCTTTTTCACCTGCCGGGGGACTGGTGATCGAAACCCACTTTATGGGGTACTGGCATCTCGTTGTGAACGGGGACGGCCACTGGAATGATTTGGATGATGGGATGTGGCTGTCCCTGTGGTACCCTTCTGACGGGTACTGCCTCTTTGAGTGCGTCGGGGATTCGTCTACGGCTCGCTTTTTGGGAGTGTCTTGGATTCGTCTGACGCTAGCTCCCTCTCCGTGTACAGTGCTCATGGTTATTACACATGCCGGGGGACTTGTGTTCTTTGACCTTGATATGAAGTACTGGCGGATCGCTGTGAACGGGGACGGCCGCCGGGTGGAAGTGGGTTTTGGGAGGCGGTTATCCCTGTGGTGCCATTCTGGCGGGCACTGCCTCTTGGAGAGCTCGGTAGATTCGTCTGTCGTGCTGCGAGGAGAGGCAGAAGGTGGTGAAGTGCACCTTCTGTGTTTTCCCTTGAATTTTGTGGGGAGCACTTAGGTGCCCGCATGTTTCCTTTTTTTGACATGGGGTGTCCATGCTGTGTGGTGTGACTGCATTCATGACATAACCATGGACCAACAGGTCCCATCCATCGACCGGGAGCCACTGGGGGGCATGCCAGCAGGGTCCGCTTACTCCGTAACCCAGAGGCCAACAGTTGTTTGGCGACGATCGGTCACATCGTATCATCTTTCCATGCTGCTTTGCATTTGGGTTGGGAATATGTATGCGTTTGTGGTATCTTGTCACGGCCCCGCCCTGCTCTTGATTTGCTTTTCACATCCACTGGGATGATGATGGGCTGGCTTTTGTTGGCCGATCTCATGCCGTTCAGTATGTAACCCTGGGACAAACGATTGTTGGGCGATCGGTCACATCGTATCATCTTTTCATGCTGCTTTTCATCTGGGTTGGGAATATGTATGACTTGGTGGTATCCTGTCACGGCCCCGCCCTGCTCCTGATTTGCTTCTCACATCCACTGGGATGATGGTGGACTGGCTTTTGTCGGCTGATCTCATGCCATTCAGTATGTGAAGCGGGATTTGTGGGGGATTGGAGTGTACCCCGTTGCAGGAGGCAAGGGTGCAGGCGGTGCGATGACCTTCAATTTGCAGGCTGCTCAATCACATGGCCACCTCGACCTGTCTGACGCTGCAACCCGAGGTGCATAGCTCTCTCTCTCTCTCTCTCTCCCTCACTCTCTCCACAACTAACTCTGCTGCAAGCTAGCGCGGCACCTTGAGCTCTGCTAAGCAGATTCAGGCGAGATTTGGGGGCCCTATCACAATGTTCCGGAATTCTTCACATCTTCAACACAACAACTATTAGAACATCCATTCCCTATTTTTCAAGAACCCAAACCACCAACCAAAGCTTACAGAAAAAAACCCCCAAAGTCCGTGGGATCGACTCGGGTTGTAGAAGGAGTGAATTGTTCGCCGCACAATTGGGTGAATATTCTAGGGGTGGTGATAATTCTAGTGTCCATGGTTGCAGGACTAAGACGCAAATCCATCTAGCGTTTATCATTAAGCTTATCATCACAGCCCATGAATGTGATTGGCAAAAACAAACATCTATGGACTTCTCCTTTGCTTGAGTATAATTAAATGGTTGAAATTTACAGCCTACAGACGTGAAACTGCAGCGGTGTTCAGCTAGATAGAATGTGAGAGGTGGATATGTATGCATGTGAGGGGTGGAGCCTAACAGAAGAAGAGCAAGATGATGCCCGAGGTGGACGAATGAGATTTACTCAGCAGGCTGCTGCCCCGATTCATTCCCAACTCGACCTCTCAGGAGGGGCCCACCCAGGTATAGACAAAGGGCGCCTCATCTCCCAGGAACTTCCATTCAACCCGCCCCCCATCTGCTCTTCATGTCGCATCATGTGTAAGCCAGCTTAGCCTGCTGCATTTCCAGGGACCACAAGGATGCCGCTTCAAGGAGCTTGAGGCACAAGCCTACAACTGTTGCTTGTAGGCTTTTGGCACCCTCCCCGTGACTTGCTGGCTAATTATTGCCTAAATTCCCCCAACCGGGGGGCTACAAACCCTCTGCCCTCAATTAGCCACCTGAGCTAGTAATAATACTTCTTTTAACCCCTAAGGGGCGGTTTGTACCGTATACGGACGGATCACTCAATTCTGCATTGTGAAGCCGTAAGAATGTCAAATTCACTTTTGAAGACAGTTCTGAAAACCTCTCGGCAAGCTGCATGCAACTATGTATTTGGAGATAGTCAAATCAGACATACTCTTTCGAGGGTTGCGGTTTAAACCTAAAATTTCGCATATCATGAGTATGGCAATCATAGGGCACACATGTAACGAGTGTTACATGCGCCCTAACGCGGATGTATAACACATTATTGATATTGAGCATTAGGCATGATGCACACTAGGTATACTCGGGTCGGCATCAGGGTTTTTTTCTAGGTTAAAGAGTAAATTTTGCTATCAAGTCTATCAAATTTAATTTGATGAATATTCTAGGAACCGCATTTTAGACACGCTTATACAATCCGCCATGAGTAGACGTTTCCGTAGTTGTGTTCAAAAGTAAATTTGGTTATCCGATGCTTGAGTTATCGCGAAATATGTGCGGATTCTCAAACCTTAAAGATTCCATCCGCTTCTTAGGGGTTAAATGCTGCGTATACCTCCTGCATTGCCGCCAGAAGGCCCGCCATATGTAAGAATGTGTGCTGAACAGCAGGCCCCTCACGCGCATCCAAGTGCGCCAGCAAATCCTTCACCACTATTTTTGGGAGCGTCACCACCAGACGCCTAATAAAAGTGCGCCATTCATCGACAGAGACCTTCTCGCACGATTTAGTTTGCTCGGCATATTTGACATGTCGCAATCGCCTCTGTCACGATTTTACGTGTAACGAAAAACCAGCGACCTCAGATGTAATGTCTGACAGATTTCAAGAACGTCTCACACCTGCGGAACGATGATGCCGTACGTAGAATATTCGAGCCTTGGTTCATGCTGACTGTGCACGCGCGATGACAGACGATGACAGGCGTCATCCGAGCGAAAAGCAAAGAGTTTGCCTGCAAACGAGTACAATTTGGGCTCTGCTCGGCGGGCCTCCCGCTCCTAGGCCGCGGTCTGGCATGGTCCGAGGTGTTGAGCACTATGCAGCGTCATTTGACGTCACCGTCTGCCGAGCAAACTTAATGCCGAGCAAACTAAATTCTGCGAGAAGGTCTCTAATGGGAGCGTCACCACCATGGAGCATGGGATCATGCTCGATATCCCTCCTCCGTGGGCTGGCGGTAGGTGTAGCGAACTTCCCTCAGCCAATGTATGATGTGCAGACGAGTCGCGCCGCCGCAATCTTTGCAGCTGCGCTTCACCCGGTGATAAGCGAGCCGTGCAGATTTGGGCACGAGAGTCGTCCCAGCCAAAACCACGATGCAGTGCTCACATGCAGCCACACCAAATGCCGGACCCCAAATGCATACCTGCCAGCCTGATACCATCTATGCCCCGTCATTATTTCCGGCATCAGATCCTGGCGGCATCCTGGGCTGCCCCTTAGATGCCAATTAGTCCTCTCAGACCAATCGACCCAAGCCTCAGGGCAATGGTGCCATCACCCACCTGCGCCTAGGCTGGCGAGTCCTCGGTACATTACGATGTACACTTGTGCCTAGGCTGGCGGGCCCCAAGTACGCTACGGTGCACACTATCTTCCGAGTGCATCGCATGCTGCCTGGAGTGCCGGCTTGCAACGGGGCCTTCATGAAGGATACCCGCCCCCCTTTCATGCTGGGCTCTCGCGGAGCCTGGATGTCGTGCCCTCTCGGCAACGTGAGCGCAGACGGCCCTCTCAAAGCACCCCTCAAACCCTCTCGGCAACGTGAGCGCAGACGGCCCTCTCAATACGCCCCTCAAACCCTCTCGGCAAGTGGCGCAGACGGCCCTCTCAATACGCCCTCAAACCCTCTCGGCAGCGTGAGCGCAGACGGCCCTCTCAATACCCCTCAAACCCTCTCGGCACGTGAGCGCAGACGGCCCTCTCAATACGCCCCTCAAACCCTCTCGTGCGCAACGGCAACGTGAGCGCAGACGGCCCTCTCAATACGCCTCAAACCCTCTCGGCAACGTGAGCGCAGACGGCCCTCTCAATACACCCCTCAAACCCTCTCGGCAACGTGGCGCGGGACCCTCTCAATCGCCCCTCAAACCCTCTCGGCAACGTGAGCGCAGACGGCCCTCTCAATACACCCCTCAAACCCTCTCGGCAACGTGAGCGCAGACGGCCCTCTCAATACGCCCCTCAAACCCTCTCGGCAACGTGAGCGCAGACGGCCCTCTCAATACACCCTCAAACCCTCTCGGCAACGTGAGCGCAGACGGCCCTCTCAATCGCCCCTCAAACCCTCTCGGCAGCGTGAGCGCAGACGGCCCTCTCAATACACCCCTCAAACCCTCTCGGCAACGTGAGCGCAGACGGCCCTCTCAATACGCCCCTCAAACCCTCTCGGCAACGTGAGCGCAGACGGCCCTCTCAATACACCCCTCAAACCCTCTCGGCAACACAGACCGATGCAGCCGGTAACGCGGTCGCCGCTTCCTCAGCATCGCCAAGCCGTGAGCTCGATGAGAGACATCCACGGGTACACGACACTCTGCTTCATGCGCGGAAATACACAGGAAGCCAGACCTGCCAGCTCGAAGCGACAGCTCGTGATGTGACATGAACACCCTGTAGAGGTATCCTTTTTGGTAAACCCGTTTCGCGTCTGAGCCCTTCTGATAAACGGAGCAGATTCGATTCGAGCCATCGTGCGGCTCCGCAGAAGTATTGACGCTGCTCTCGCGAGTGGCGGGGTCAAACTCAAATATGCACCTCACTTTTCTGTGGCTACGATTGTGTGGAGTTTGTTTCCAGCTCGCTGCGGGATGCGGTGAATGAAGCCATCCGCTCTTGTGCGTGTGCGGGTGGGGGGATTACGATGCCTTGCCACTTGGCACTTGTCTGGGGTAATGAGCTGGGTCGGGTTTGCAATCTGTGGGTGCCCGGGATTTCTTTCTCAGAGACGACCTCAAGTAGCAGGGACACCCGGGGCGGCTCATGGCGGTCTGGCCCCAAGCTCGAAGGCAGTGATGACACGATGCGATATGACATGAGCGGCAACGGTAAGTGTGGCATTCTTGCCCGCTCCGCTATAAAGAGCATGATGAGGCTGCTGTATGTGATGACGGTGTTCTTATAAACGCGGAGCGGCGAGCGGCCTTTGAATGCCTTTGCCCTAGCTGCAGTGTGTCGCTAATGCGCACCAAAATACGTGCAACCAGACGAAAGAACTGATCGTGTGAGTATCATGGCAAGCGCTGCGAATGATGGCCGAGAACGGTTGAGAGTGCCAGGAAGAGGGTCAGGGACCATTTTGCTTTTTTACGGGATTTGCTGCCGGGGCATAGTATGCAAACCGCCCCTAAAGTGATACCCACTAGTGAGGACTCGGGGACGTTGATGGACACGTTTGTTTCGTTTAGATCATTATAACACAAGTGGCAACGCGTCCGGTATATGCGCCCTGCAAGGAATGTAGAAAGGGCCTGGATGATCGACCTCTACACTCTCTTATGCTCGAGTTCCGGCTTTGCAATGATTGTGGCAAAGGGGGCTTCGAAATAAATGGTTTGGATTTTTCTGGACGGAGCCTATCGAGTGTAGGTAGCAGCAGCAACTTGAGGGCTGGAGGGATTGAGCGGCTGGATGCTGAGTGAGCCTGCTCTGACTGTTGCTTGAGCAATCGATGCAATCGTGACCTCGCTCCTTGTCACTCCTCCTCGCTCATTGCTGGCACGACTGATGAACTGATGAACGGAGGGCTCTGTAAGCAGGGCCGGCGAGCATCGACGAGGGGACAGCCGGCACCCGCGCCGGCCCCCGGATGGACGGACGGAGACGAGGAGGAGGCCACCAAATGCCGCTCGACTCTATACACAGCTTACCTAATGTCCATGATCCTTACGGTGAGCTCACTGCTTGCCCCGTGCCGCCATGGCGCCTTAGTGCACGCCAGTGCCATAGTAGCGAGATATCGCATCTCCTGCGTACGACTTGATTCAGATTAGGCCGTCGGTGCAAACTCTGGGCAATCACTGAAGAAGGGTGGCATCAAGGGGAGAGCTGATGGGCGGGTTCTTGCGGGACTGGCATCAAGGCTGATGGGTGGGTTCTTGGGACTGGCATCAAGGGGAGGCTGATGGGCGGGTTCTTGCGGGACTGGCATCAAGGGAGGGCTGATGGGCGGGTTCTTGCGGGACTGGCATCAAGGGGAGGCTGATGGGTGGGTTCTTGCGGGACTGGCATCAAGGGGAGGGCTGATGGGCGGGTTCTTGCGGGACTGGCTGCATGCGCGAAGATTCCGGCGAGACGAGACACAAGCACGAGTCTGCAACATATGGCCATCACAAGACCAACAGGGTGAAGGCTAGAAACGCGATGAACACCGAGACTTCCGAGGCAGGCACGTACCACGCGCCATACGAGGAGCACCATGAAGAGTTCCATGGAGAGGAGTGGAAGTACGGCGGTCAAGGTGCCCGCTGGCAGGCGAACCCTTCGTTGGTAAAAGCCCGCGCCGATCTGCTCTATCTATTGTGATTCAGCAGGGTTGAAACATTTGCAGCTTCAATGGTCCGAAACACACCACGCGCTTCCTCCTGGGCTCCCCCACAATAAGTGCAATCCACTTTCCCAATCGCAAAACGGTGTTTTCTTTTCATATATTACTATTTTCGGTAACATTAAGAGGCCTCGTAATATTGCCCATGGTAGTATCGTGATGAGCGAAGAATACGGAATCGAGGTTGGCATGGTTTTGGTATTCTTGCCGCCCATATTGACACCTAAACATGCCCAGAAAAATACGTGGGTGCATATGCATTGCTATGATGCACCATGGTTGCTGATCAAAGCGGGGGATCCAGGCGCCTCTTGGCAAACTTTGTACTTGCCAAACAGCTCACAGTCTGGGTGCACCCACATTTGAGGTGCCAAGACGAACTCTGATGAAAAAAAGTGACAAAGTATTGTGAAAGAGCGACGCATGTTCTTTGCAGCAGAAGTCTCCGCAGTTTCAACAGGATAACGGTTGGTCAGGGAAAATATTTTTACGGTACCGGCATCACCCATGATATTATAACACGATCTTGTAACCGAGTTCCAAGTTGGCATCCTCACTCACATACTTACATAGGCAATCGATCGTGCTTCGAGGTGCAAACGTAGCACAGCATAGTTCACTTCCTCCGAGGTTTACGACAAAGTTAGGGTATATCACCTCCATTCAAAGATGTCGAAGTGTTTTGGAGCCACTTTTGAGTGCCAAATTTCTAATATTACACATCGTGTTAGGCGTCTAAATATAGAGCATGCGTCGGTGACAAGGTGGTGCGTGCCATTGTATACAGTCGCAGGAGCACTCCTCTTCAGGCTACGGCAAAGATCCTCACCATGCTGCTTACGGGCGGTGGCAGTCCGGCAATGCACCTGATCCGCGTTACAACGCTCGGGGCATTGACGCTGGTGGTGTGGAGGAGGTATCCATGCTCCCCCCTCATAAGCCATTGCTTCCTTCTCCGTGTACTGCACCTCCCGGGCACTGCACCATCGCGGTCTACAGGTCCGATGCTTCTTCATGCTCGTTCCGCCTTTTGGCGCCGACACAAAGATTGACCTCATCAGTTCCTCAGGGTGATCAGAGCTATGCTACACTTGGTCCTCTTCTATAACTCATGACGGAACCACTCAAGGCTGGCTGATCCTTCTTGTGCTTCAAGCAGCATGTACTTTTGTTGGCTGCAAGGATCTGGCAACCAACTTTCTGGGAGGTCGCGCGGAGACTTTCATTTTGCGGCGCTTCCTTGTAGGGGCATCCCTTGGA
Source organism: Cymbomonas tetramitiformis (assembly GCA_001247695.2). Lineage (NCBI taxonomy): Eukaryota > Viridiplantae > Chlorophyta > Pyramimonadophyceae > Pyramimonadales > Pyramimonadaceae > Cymbomonas > Cymbomonas tetramitiformis. The sequence continues at coordinate 22,061 of LGRX02007064.1, forward strand.
TGCACCGAGAGAGATGCGAGTGGGATTGTTTTTGGCATGGCACGTTATATGGGGGTACGGCTATTTGAGTGGCTAGATATATGGGGGTACATATGTATATGGCACACCGTAGCCGCAGAAGACCGGCTGCACTATGTACCCACACTTGTATGTGTGGGTGGCTTATCTCAGCAGGGTCCGCTTACTCCGTAACCCAGAGACCAACAGTTGTTTGGCGACGATCGGCCACACCGTATCATCTTTCCATGCTGCGTTGCATTTGGGTTGGGAATAAGTTTGCGTTTGTGGTATCTTGTCACGGCCCCGCCCTGCTCCTGATTTGCTTCTCACATCCACTGGGATGATGGTGGGTTGGCTTTTGTTGGCCGATCTCATGCCGTTCAGTGTGTGTGGCTTATTTCGCGGGCACTACCTCTTGGAGAGCTCGGTGGATTCGTCTGCCTTTGCTGCAAGGAGAGGCAGAGGGTGGTGAAGTCAAAGTTCTGTGTTTTCCCTTGATGTTTGTGCGGAGCACTTAGGTGCCCGCATGTTTTCATTTTTTAACATGGGGTGTCCATGCTGTGTGGTGTGCCTGCATTCATGGCATAACCATGGACCAGCGGGTTCCAGCCATCGCCCGTGAGCCACTGGGGGGCATGCCAGCACGGTCCGCTTACTCCGTAACCCTGGGACCAACAATTGTTGGGCGATGATCGGTCACATCGTATCATCTTTCCATGCTGCTTTGCATCTGGGTTGGGAATATGTATGAGTTGGGGGTATCTTGTCACGGCCCCGCCCCACTCCTGATTTGCTTCTCACATCCACTGGGATGATGGTGGGCTGGCTTTTGTCGGCTGATCTCATGCCATTCAGTGTGTGTGGCTTATCCTTATGTTGTGTGGTGTGACTGCATTCATGGCATAACCATGGACCAGCGGGTCCCATTCATCGCACGTGAGCCACTGGGGGGCATGCCAGCACGGTCCGCTTACTCCGTAACCCTGGGACCAACAATTGTTGGGCGATGATCGGTCACATCGTATCATCTTTCCATGCTGCTTTGCATCTGGGTTGGGAATATGGATGAGTTTGTGGTATCTTGTCACGGCCCCGCCCTGCTCCTGATTTGCTTCTCACATCCACTGGGATGATGGTGGGCTGGCTTTTGTCGGCTGATCGCATGCCATTCAGTGCGTGTGGCTTATCCTTATGCTGTGTGGTGTGACTGCATTCATGGCATAACCATGGACCAGCGGGTTCCAGCCATCGCCCGTGAGCCACTGGGGGGCATGCCAGCACGGTCCGCTTACTCCATTACCCTGGGACCAACAATTGTGGGGCGATGATCGGTCACATCGTATCATCTTTCCATGCTGCTTTGCATCTGGGTTGGGAATATGTATGAGTTGGGGGTATCTTGTCACGGCCCCGCCCTGCTCCTGATTTGCTTCTCACATCCACTGGGATGATGGTGGGCTGGCTTTTGTCGGCTGATCTCATGCCATTCAGTGTGTGGCTTATCCTTAGTAGAGCAACTTCTTTGGCACCACGTAACCACAGACGATTGGCTGCACTATGTAGGATAATCAACTTCTACTAACTTCATGTATCTAGTAGAAAGTGTACGAACACACACTCATACGCACACACACTGTTGATTGATTTAAACTGATAAGAGTGTTTGTTCGTTACACACAGTGCTTATATCACATAGCACTGTTCAAGTGCTCACTGTTACTCAGTCATAGCTACTTCTATACTCGTACTAGTACTCTTGTGTTCTGTGACAGATACTGTATACTTTTTAATTGATCTTCTGTCTCTTGTAATCTCATTGTCATCATTGTTCTGTTCACCTTTACACACAGTACTGTACTCTGTCATACTGTCATACAGTCATACTGTCATACAGTCATACTGTCATTGAATTTGTACTTTTGAGCTCTCTGTCTTTAACACTGTCTCAGAGTCTACAGTTTTCCTACTCCTCCTTACTCATGCTCTTCGAAAATATCTCAATACCACAGCACTGAGTATCTGAAAACGGTCCAAAGCTAGACTTTTGGTAAAGAAGTCTGCCAAATTCTCCTTCGTAGGCACTTTTGCAATAACAACTCTGCCCAGCTCTACCAACTTTGCCACATATCGATTTCTCACTGCCACGTGACGTGTCGCTGCATTGTTCAGAACATTCTCTGCCTGTGCCACCGAAGCATGATTATCTCCATGAATTGTGACAGGTTGCTTGACAGGCGAAAATTCTGCCAACAGATTGACAACATACTCTACGTCCCGTGCACATTCTGACAGCGCTATCAATTCTGCCTCTGCTGTGCTCACTGCAACTGTCTTCTGCAACTTTGACGAATACATGACAGTGCTCCCATTCAGACGCACCAATGAACCTGTAACAGAGCGCCTGGTCACTTTATCTGCAGCATGGTCCGCGTCTGTATAAGCTGTCACTATCAACTCAGCAGTCAGTGAAGCTGGCGAACTGCACTGCAAAGTCAAGCAAACATGAACAGTTCCTTTCAAATATCTCAGCACACGTTTCAAATGCTGCCAATGCTCCTGCCCATAGCAGTGAGAGAACCTGGCCAAATAACAGACTGCTGTCAGAATATCAGGCCGTGAGCAACGTGCCAGCCACATCAGTTCCATCACCAGGTTGATATAAGGAAGCTTCTCCAACTTCTCCTCCGAGTCCACAGGCAACAAAGACAGTCTGGGCTCCATAGGTGTCAAACACGGATTGCAGTCCTGCATAGAATACCTCTCCAGCATACGCTGTATCAGCCCAACCTGACTGATTTGACACTCCCTGACAAGACCATAGTCACTGAAAGTCATACTCATGCCCAGCAACTCCACCAACGGGCCCTTGTCCTTACTCGGATACTTCTCACTGAATGCTCTGAAGAATTCCACCTTCCACTCCACTGATGAAGTGAACACAGTGTAGTCGTCCACGTGTACATACACAAACACCACCAGTGTACCATGCTGCCAGATGTAAAAGAGACACGGGTCAATGTTGGACACCCGGAGCCTGCTGTCATAAGCCAGCAGAAAGTTCTTGCTCGTCTTGTACCAGATGCGTGGTGCCTGTTTCAAGCCGTACACACTCTTCTGCAAAATTCCATACAGTACTCCCCGTACTGTCCGTGCATTAGGCCAGCTGACATACATAGGAGTGTCCACGTCCAGCTCGCCGTTCAAAAAGCAGGTGATGACGTCCAGAGCAAACGCCAATAGTCCCAACACCAGACTGAGCTGAATAAGAATTCTCAACGTTGACAACTGTGTACACGGGGCATACACGTCCTCATAGTGCACCCCATGCTGCTGACCATTACCACACACCACCCATCTGGTCTTCCTCTCAGTCACCTCTCCAGCAGAGTCCAGCTTCACTTTGTACACAGCTGTCATGCGCATTACCTTCTCACCAGCCGGTACCGACTCCACCGGCTCGATTGCCTTCTTCACGTCAATAAGAGCACACTCCTCCTTGTGATCTGACTCCTGCCACTGCACTGCGTCAGGTCCCTTCAACAACTGAACCCATCCTTTCGGCTCGGTCACTCCAACTGGCAACCCCGTCAATTTCTCCTCACGAGCTGCCAAAGCAACATGACGATTCTCAAACCTCACTCGAGCCTCACACACATCAACTGCCGAGCCACTCACTCCAGCATGACGTTCCAATATCACCTGATACGGCAACACGTGATCCTCTCGTGCCGTAGCACACACCACTGCTGCCTCCCATTCACCTCCTCCTGACTGCTGCAATACCACCTTCTCAAACAAAGGATAGAATGAGTTCACTGACAACTTCACACGAAACTCAAACAGCAGCTCAAGATGCTCCACCCGTGCTTCCAGAAACACACTCACCGGTGTCCAAAATGTTCTTCCACCAGCACTTTTCAACTTCACTACACCAGTGAACTCATCACCCTTTGGCTCCACATAGGCACGCAGTTCCAGTATCACTGTCGCTGTACCCCCAAACGCTGTAACGAAGTTTCCATCCAGAGCCTCGCAGTCGTACAACGATCTCAACGGTGTCAGCATAGAGGGATCCCAAGACATCACCAGCTTTCCATACAGATCGACGCGCTCGTCGAACCGGACCATACCACTTCTGACCACCTTCTCCTTGTCCTGGCTGTATAGCAGATAAGCCGTAGATCGCTCTTCGTGTCCCACGTAGATCAAGGGAGTAGCCCGATCAGCCAGTTTGGAACGCAGGCTCGCGTCGATGAAAGCGTACGCACGACAACCAAACACTCGTAGCACAGACAGATCGTACTTCTGGTTCAGCACCTGCAAGCTGGACTGCATACCCAGCCCAGCCTTGCAAAGTCGATTGATAAGGTACACAGCGTGCCTCATTGCCAAAGGCCACATAGTCGCGGGCAAACCAGCAGTCGCCAACATAGCCCTCGCCTTCGTCTGCAAAAACTTGTTCATGGTCTCCGCCCTGGCATTGTTCTCGTGCAAGTACGGTGACGTCGTCCTCTGCACAATAGCATTGTCCTCACAGTACTTCTTGGTCTTTCCAGACACGATGGTAGAGTCATTGTCGGAGTGCAACACCAGCACGTCCAAGTCGTACACCACCTGCTCAACACGAGTCTCCTCCTCAAGGAACACTCGCCCAGTCGCCCTCACCATTTTGCGATAGTCCTCCAGAGCGTCGACATACTCCAGCTTTTGTCTCCATACATAGAAGTGACACACGTCTGAAAAGTCATCCACGTGGATAGTGTACCCACGATAACCTTTTGTAGATGCCACGAATGGTCCACCATGGTCAGTGAACGTCAGCTGCCCCATCTTGACAGACACCTCCCTCTTGTCCACCACCTTCCGTACAGACTTCGGGACCCTTCCCCTATCTGTCGTCTGTGATGGCCTCTTCGGCGCCGCCACCTGGCACGCCATACAGTTCACCGAACAGCTCAGTACATTGCTGTTCCTCAATTCCTCAGAGTTGACCCCAAGGTCCAACCCCTGAAGGTCCATGACCTCCACATACTTGTCACAAGCATGACCAAGCCTGAGATGTGCAACAACCTTCACGTCCACCCTCGGGACCACATACTGATCAAGATACAGCACAACCACTGGCCACGGAGTCCCCTGGATAAACACACGACCAGGCTCGGACTCCTCCAGCTCAGACACGTTATAGCACTGATCCGTTCTCGCTGAGAATATCACGCTGCCCTTCGAGTATACATGCAACTCCTCAAACTTCGTCGTCAGACTCCACCACGCAGCATTTGGCTTGTACGGCACCACAAGCATAAACTTCGTGTTCACGGGGTCCTTAGGAAAGTCCATGAGTATCTTGGTCAGCAGTCTCTCAATGAACATATCGTCGTACGGTGGATTACCCCAGAAGCTTCGTCCCGTCAGACAATGAAGAAACACCGAGTTCACCAACGAGTAGTACTCGCTCACCTGCCGATTGTGCTCGTCAGCACACATATCCAGATGAAAGGGCCCCTTCTCAATGTTCCACCTCTGGAACTCGGTGAACTTCCAGTTGCATTTGTCCCTCACCGGACTACTCTTCTTCTTGCCGCACTCCACCCCCGGCAGCGCAGCCTCCTGTACGACAACCTCAGGTAAAACATACACGTTCCCCTTTCTGCAGACGTCGTACTCGAACAGATTCTTCTTGTCCTTCAGTACACGGTCCCCAAACTGTGCATACAGACCGTACTTGTCCTCCAGGCTCACCGCGGATACCAGATTGAAGGGGGACTCAGGCACATACTGCGCCTCCACCAGCAGCACGTCAGCCTTCTTCGTCACCCGATTCCACAAGGTAATATACCCACGGCCTCCCCCACGAGACGTCGTCACCTCTCCAGCCATGACCTTGAACGCCACCGCTGATGACGCGTTCACCTGAGCGCCCTCAAACATAGACAGGTCATTAAAAATAGACCTCGTGGCCATGCTATCAAAATACAGCTCTCTCTCAGAGTCCACCACAGTTGCTGCACACAGGTCTTCCTCATGCACCGAGTCCTCATAGTACTCATTCTGCACCAGTGCGTCATTCTCCTTGTCTCTGTCGTACACACCGTACACCCAGGTGTCCTCCAATACCTCACCAGTGTATACTACCTTCTGGTTTGCCACTGTAGCGACCACCGGACAGGCAACATGAACTTCTTCATGATTCTCCAAGCTCCACAGCTCCTCCGCAGAAACTTCCGTACGACGCGACCTCGCTGAACTCGATGAAGATTTCTCCACCGTCGCTGCTACCGCGTCAGGTGACTTCTTCGCCGCGATTTTCTTCAGCCTCCGCGCATAGTTCTCACGAACCCCTTTCTCCTTAGCAGGATTGAGCTTGATGAACTCCTCCATACCTGCCGGGTTGCTTATCCAGCACTTCTCTGCAGAGTGTACACCAGAGCACGTAGGACATATCAATTTCTTCCCGTCATTGAACCTCTTCTCCTCGCTCTGCCTCCTTCTGTCCGCAACCAGTGCTCTTGCCACTGCAACAGTCTCCTCGTCCACAGTAGCTCCCACAATACTCGATGAATGAACCGCCGATTGCTGTACGACATTCACATAAAAATACTCAGACCTCTGCATAAGCATATCAAACGAAGGACGTCGTTCCTTACTAATATCCGCTACCACCTGCGAATACTCCATAGGCATAGCCGCAACAGCCAGAGCAGTCACCAGCACCTCCACAGTTGTCGGGTCAAGCTTCGCACCCCCATAGTTGGCCATTGAGCACATAACGTCACCAAAATATCCCAACTGCTTCACCGGGTCCTCATTGGCGTTCACCGACAGCTTGCATAGCTTCTTCATTGAGCCCGCGAGTTGACCAAACAGCTGCGGCTCCACTTTGCACTTCAGTTTCCTGAACGCCTTCAACCCGTCGTTACCACAGCGTCGTACAACGTCAAAGGCGTCCCCAGCTGTCACCTGCTTCAAAATAGCTGACAAAATTGTACTGGCCATACTCGCAGAACCAGGCACAGTAATATAACTGCCGCTGTCGTCAAAGACCTCTTCAAAAACGTCCTCGTCCTCTGCATATAACGCAGGCTTGTCTTCTGCCCGTGATGAAGGCTTCTCCTCTGCAGCTGTGTTGCCATATCCTCTCGATTTAGGCATAAACAAGTTCAGTCCTTTGATATCTGCAATATCTGACACTTGATAGTCGCACACTAGTTCTAGCAGCTCAGGATAAAACGTGACTGCTGACTCTAACTGTGTCTTAAATTGTACCCAGGACTCATACTGATTCCTCTCTGTACCCGTGTACTTCGTCGTACCCAACAACTTCACAACGCACTGAACTGTCTTCTGTGCGTTGGCAGTGCTCATTGCACCCGACGCAGCTTCTTCATTCTCTGTCGATTTCCCAGACTCCTTCTTCTCTGAAATCAAAGCATGAATTGTCGCTTCCATTGATTTCATAAAACTAGCCTGCTGCTCTACCAATTCCTGAAGCTGCGATTCCCGCGTAGGATACTTTCCTTTCCCCGCGTCCGCCATGACGGCTGTATCTACACTATCAGACCTATATCAGGCCCATAACCTAGGATAATCAACTTCTACTAACTTCATGTATCTAGTAGAAAGTGTACGAACACACACTCATACGCACACACACTGTTGATTGATTTAAACTGATAAGAGTGTTTGTTCGTTACACACAGTGCTTATATCACATAGCACTGTTCAAGTGCTCACTGTTACTCAGTCATAGCTACTTCTATACTCGTACTAGTACTCTTGTGTTCTGTGACAGATACTGTATACTTTTTAATTGATCTTCTGTCTCTTGTAATCTCATTGTCATCATTGTTCTGTTCACCTTTACACACAGTACTGTACTCTGTCATACTGTCATACAGTCATACTGTCATACAGTCATACTGTCATTGAATTTGTACTTTTGAGCTCTCTGTCTTTAACACTGTCTCAGAGTCTACAGTTTTCCTACTATGTACCCACACAGGGGATCAAAGAATTCAGCACACACTTCGGGATGTTTGTGGCTTATCCTTGGACCGATTCCTTTGTCATCGCATAACAAAGAATCGGCTGCACTATGTAAACATACCCGGGATCAAAGGATTCAGCACACACTTCGGGACACTTATCCGGAATCTCCGGAGCTCGCTAGTCGAGAATGGGACCCACTAAGCCTTACTGAGCCACCTGAGCCCCTCTGCACCTGCACCGCCGGCGCGCCACTGCCCTGTCTCTGGAGCCGGTTCACCTCTGCCCCCCGAGCTGCGCGAGCCATCTCTCCACCTCCAAGCCTACGCGCAGGACCACCCCTCTGCTCCCTGAGCCTCACTGGGCCACCTGAGCCCCTCTCCCACTGTCCTGCTGGCGTACTGCTACTGTGCCTCTGAAGCCGGTTTGCATCTGCTCCCGGAGCTACTCGAGCCATCTCTCAGGACCACCCCTCTGCCCTCTACGTTCCCTAGAGCCTGATCTCAAGAGAGCTTGCCCCCCCACGACAAGGGCTGTCCCAATGGGATGTTTGTGTACTTATCCTTGGACCGACTCCTTTGGCACCCCGTAGCCACAGAAGACTGGCTGCACTATGTACCCACGCTGGGGATCAAAGGATTCAGCACACACTTCGGGACACTTATCCGGATTCTCCGGAGCTCACTAGTGAAGAATGGGACCCCCTAAGCCTCACTGAGCCATCCGAGCCCCTCTGCATCCGCACCGCCGGCGCGCTGCTGCCTTTTGCCTGAAGCCGGCTCATCCCTGCCCTGGATGTTTGTGTGTGCTTATCCTTGGACCGACTCCTTTGGCACCCCGTAGCCACAGAAGACCGGCTGCACTATGTACCCACGCCGGGGATCAAAGGATTCAGCACACACTTCGGGACACTTATCCGGAATCTCCGGAGCTCACTAGTGAAGAATGGGACCCCCTGAGCCTCGCTGAGCCACCCGAGCCCCTCTGCATCCGCAACGCCAGCGCGCTGCTGGCTTGTGCCTGAAGCCGGCTCATCCCTGCCCCCCGAGCTGCGCGAGCCATATCTCTACCACCAAGCTCACGCTCAGGACCACCCCTCTGCTCTCTGAGCCTCACTGGGCCACCTGAGCCCCTCTGCGACTGCCCTGCCGGCGCACTGCTGTTGTGTCTCTGAAGCCGGCTCAACTCCGCCAATCGAGCCACCCCTTCACCACCAAGCCCACATCCCACAGCACCCCGCTGCCCCCTACACGCCCTAGAGCCTGGTCTCAAGAGAGCTTGCCCACCCACGCCACGGCCAGAATGATCAAGGGTTGTCCCAAGGGGCTGAGAATGATAAACTGGGTTGCCCCCATCCGAACTTGCGCACCCACCACCGACTTGCGCCTGTAGCCCTCTACCC